>CM045767.1:108975042-109175042 GCA_025200525.1 Camellia lanceoleosa
TTTATTTACTGAAAGGACATTCATTCTTAACCTCTTTACACAACTGTTATTTACTAGGCTTTAGCTCACTGTTTATATATATATGTAGGTGTCCAGGCACCGGACCGATGCTAGGAACGTCAGGCTAAGCTCCTGTTTTGTCAAAGCCAACCATTGTACCTCACTTCGAGGTTCCGAGTGCGTTAAAGCCATGGCTGTCTTGGGGTGTTTTAGATTTCCCCTTTTGCCTCTGTTCTGTAATAAATGTTAAGACTTGCACTATACTGTTATGGTAGGGATTTTGTCCCTAACCTGAATGTCTGTATATGATGTATGTATATACTGTTTTGGTTTTGAATGTGACTATGTGTAGAAAAGTCTTTTTGCATTCAGATTGTCACAACTCATTGGACATCTTTTATTTACTGTTTTGGCTTCCGCCAGCCCCTTTACTCTGTATTACTGTCTTTACTGTTAAGCAGGCCTTCGGTAATCACGGATTACTGGCCGGTTTCGGTGCTAAACCCATAGGGGCGGGTTTGGGTCGTAACAAAATGGAAATTAACCAATAGAGAATTTCTTAATTGTTTAAAATTAAGAAAAAAAAATGATATTGATTATAAAGCTTCTCAGTAAAAATTTCCTTTTGCTTATATAAATGAGAGCATAATATTCATTTTATATAAGTGAAATAATTCACTTTTTCCTTCCTTTTGGGATGTAGGATTGTAAAATAAAAGTTAATTGGAAGCTAACCAATGGAGATTTTCTTAATTTTTTAAAATTAAGAAAATTCAATAATTTTAGAATGAGGGTTTGAAGCTTTTAGAAGGCTTCTCCCTCAAAACCCCTTTTATAAGATTCACTTTATATAAGTGAAACAACTCACTTTTTTTTTTTTCTTCCCGATATGAGATTGTAACATTTTATGTAAGTGAAACAACTCACTTTTTCTTTCTTTTCTCAATGTGGGATTGTAATTATTTTTAAGTTATATATTATGAGAGTTTCAAAATCTCATATAAAATTATTTTTAAAATCAAAACATTTATGTGAGATTATAAAATAAAAGTTAAATGGGAGTTAGCAAATGGAGATTTTTCTTAATAGTTTAAAATTAAGAAAAAAAAAGAAAAAAAGATGAGTCTGAAATATTGATCATACGGTTTCTCAATAAAAATCTCATTTTCCTTATATAAATTAGTTTATTTCGAATTTAATCAATATATTTTGATAAAATAGCGATTAAACCAATGAATCAATCAAATTAAAAATGATTTAGCCTAATCGGCTAGATCATAATTAATTAATTAAAACTTTTAGAATTTAAATTATATTGAATTGAAACATGCACAACACCACAATATCAAATGGGATGAAAGTATAAGATTCAATTTATATGAGTAAAACAACTCATTTTTTCTTATTTACCCGACGTGAGATTATCAAATAAAGGCTAGTCAATGAAAATTTCGTAATTGTTTAAAATTAAGAAAATCAAAAAAATTAGTATGAGATATTGAAACTCTCACAAGGCTCCTCACTAAATGGAATGAGAGTATAAGATTTACTTTATATGAGTAAAACAACTCATTTTTTTCCTTCTTTTCCCAACGTGGGATTATTAAATAAAAGTTAGTCAATGGAGATTTTTTTTAATTGTTTAAAATTAAGAAAATCAAGAAAATTAGTATGAAGTATTGAAACTCTCACAAGACTCCTTACTAAAAATTCATTTTTTTTATATAATATATATATATATTACTGTTAAATTAAATCAATGAGAATTTTTGAAAAGGGAAAAATGGCATTGGATTCAAATTTTCCTTTGCTAAAATAAAATGTAGGAGTTTTTCTAATCTCAAGTATCTTACCTAAAATCACTTAAATTGAGTTTCATTTGAATTTTTATTATTTTTAGAAAATCTTGTGCCAGTTTTTCATTTTAAAAACCTTCTAATTTCTTAATTCTCTCATTAATTCTCAACCACACTTTTCCTTGTCTCTTACAAGCATTTGAAAATGGAATTATTTTATTGGAATGCACGAGTAAATTACTCTGAGCCATATGCATTGCACACTTAAAAATTTTCTAAAAGCATATCAAAAATAAATAAAGTTTTATTTGGGTTTTATTTATATTCAGTTTAAAAAAAAAGGAGATTTTTTTTTAAATCTCTGATTTTAAGATTTTATATGATAAATGAAATATAATATTTTTATAATAATTAAAATCTCTCAACATTTCTACAAAGAAAATTTGACTTAGAGAAATTTTAATTTTCACAAAGAAATTTCAAAATTTCTTTGTGATCACACTAAAGAAATTTTTTTAAGTCGGGTGAAATTTCTCTAAATCAAATTTTCTTTGTGAAAATATTGAAAAAACTTGGCTAATAAAAAAAATATATCTTAGACCTCTCTTAGTACACAAAGTTTGAAAGGGATGTTTCATTAATTTTTTCAAAAAAAAAAGAAGCACCTTTGACTATTTAATAGTGAAAAATATTTTAATTGTTTCGTTTCAACTTATTTAATAATAAACAATTGAAAAAAATTTAATTTTTAGATAAATTATACTAATCTGTTTTGATTATTTTTCTAATTACAGGAGTTTCACTATGAGAAAACAATTTTGTTTCATACACTAAAATTTGTTCATTTTCTTGTAATTCATTTCTACCTGGCAACAATGGTTGAAACACCGCTCTATAAAGCAGACAAAATTGAAATGACTGCTCTAATATTGTGACATGTGAGAGTGAGAGTGCTCTTCTAATCTTTTCAACTTTTTAAGATCTCTAATATTTTTACTAAAGTTATCAATGATAGAGAATTCTAAATGCTAAAATTCAAAATGGATCACAAAATTATTTACATAAAATATAGTGGACAACTCATTGAACCCAACTATAATAAACAGTAATGGATGCAGAAATTGTGCAAATGGGGACTTAAAAGTAAAATTATTTAGATTTTGAGGAATTAAAGTAAGATTATATAAATTTTAAAAGCCAAAATATTAATTTATTTTATAAATATTTAAAATTACATTAAAGTAGTGAGACTTTTCAAAGATTTTTTTTTGATAATTGGGTGTCTGGACCAGCTTACGAGAACCTTGATTAATTCTGGGGTCCTGAAATTAACGATCGGGCAAACTTCTAATGACCCTAAGATTTGAGATGTTTAGCCTTTGTGGGAGTCGAACCTATAACCTCTTTGGTGGTAAGCCCATTAGATGGGATTTTTCAAAGATTTGAGATGGCTAAAATACTAATTTATTTTATAATTACTAACAATTATGTGAAAATTTTCAAAATTTAGGATAGCAAAAGTAAAATTATTTAGATTTTGAAAAGGTTGGAGTAAAGTTACATAAATTTTGAAGGGGACAAAATGTAAAATTCTTGTATAAATATTTAAAATTACATAATAAAAGTGTAGTTTTTCAAAATTTGGTGGGTGATAGCCCTCCTCACCCGTCATCCATGTGTCTGTGATAACAGAATTCGCATTCAAAAAAGATCTTAATTTATCTAATTCATTTTACAATTTATATGTTTCAAACTCTATTAATAAACGAAAAGATTAACCACCAAATTAATCGATCCTACTACTACCGAATTTTAAAAATAAAGTGTCAATGGCAAACACAGAGTGTATCTCACCAAAGAAGAAATCTGTTTGGCATTCTAATAATAGACCACATGTTCACTTCTCATATTGCCCTTTTACATCATTATTGTCATATTTTATTTAGGAAAATGTCTTATAGCTTAAATTTTGTGGCTCAAAAGTGGTTCAAATGGCCAAAACGACGTCGTTTTGGCCATTTTTATATTGTTTTGTACTCAATACGACGTCATTTTGACCATTTGAGCCACTTTTGAGCCACAAAATTTGAGCTACGTAGCATTGTCGTTTTATTTAATTTTATCAAGACAGTGTACAAGCTGACAAAAGCACCCACATCATAAAAGACAGTGTATCCACCTTTTTGAAAAGGTAAAAAGCCAAAAAATAAAAACAAAAATTACCAATAATCCGATCACCCTTTTTTATCATAATAATGTCTATAAACTATAATATCTCTCTTACATACTCATAGAATAAAACTTTAAGATTATGCCAGTAATGTACAACGTATGTTGAGCTAACACTCTTTGTCATGTTCAATCTTGTTTGACAAATATTAATGAGACTCGAATGAAAAACATTCTAACATCGAAATTCTCTCATATTATAAAACCAATTATTCTAATAATTTTATTATGAAATGAAACAGGAATATATAACAAATTGACATCCAATTGTATTGAAAAATATAAACAAGTCGGGTTCGTTTGGTTTGATTTTCTGAAAAAATTTTAGAAAATTTTCTTTACAAATAAGTTTTTAAAAGTAATCAAATCAAACAAATATTTCCAAAAAAATTTCTCAAAACTTGTAAACCAAACAAGTTTTCCAAACAAATTTCTCCAGCGGCGAATCTCTTCCTTTGAGTTGGGTTGTATTTGGCCAACAGCTGATTATTTCGAGATCAGGATCCATGGATGCTATGATATCCCCACAAAATGTCCTTTTTTCTAGTTAAAAAAAAAATATTAATCTTCCAAAAATATAACTACTGTTTTGTGAGTTATTTATTTATTTATTATAATGTATCAAATACAAGAAACTCTCAAAATGTAGACACAAAGATTTTTTGTTTTTAAATACATTTCAGTGGAAAGAAAATGATAATAATATATATATATATATATATTTAAATGGCTAACAAATTACTTATGCATATGTGTTATAAAAATTAAAATTTTAAAAGAACTAATTATAATTATATTAAATTTGTGAGGTTGAAGGTATTTTCATTAAAGTCCAAAAGAAGGGTTGTTTTAATCTACCAAAAAAAAGAAGAAGAAGAAGAAAGTGGATAAAGATGTATCAACAATAGAAGCATGGATTATGGCCTTTGCCTTTTCGTAATTAAAAAAAAAAAAAGAAGTGTGAATTATAATAGTCCTTATAATTTAAAATTTGTGTCATTTTGATTTTTGACTTTTTAATTGTAATATATAGGACCTTGAATTTTAAATCTTATTCCAAATAAAGACAATCAAAGATGTTTCCTTTATAAACAGTTCATTTCAAAAGTAAAATCATCATACAATTTATTTTGTAGTGGTTAACTTGTATATTGTTTAAAATGTAATAGTCTTTTTTAATAAATAATGTTAGAACTGTCCTAGTTACAAAGTTATGTTTAGTTTGATTTTCAAAATCTATGTTCATAAATTTTTTTCTAGGAAACTAAAAATTAAATTGAAGAAAAAAACTAAAAACACATTATTTTTATTTAATTTTATCTTTTGGAAGGGTGGTAGAAATAATTTTTTTAATATTTATTTTCATTAAATTAGTTTTTATTTTTTCAAAAGTCAAATATGGCAACAATTTTAATATAATTATTAAACCAATTTATTAAATCAAAAGATCCAAAAATTGTGGGTGTTGATTTCTGACTTCACAACCAAACAGATCTCTCTACATAGATTTAGGGAACTTAGCTTTATAACATGCAGCAGAATAGATTAAAACCAACACCTACACACAAGATGACAACAAACACCACAATGGCTCATCCACCCAAGGATACTCCGAATAATCAAGTCAGTCAACTTATCTCTCAAAGATATCAATACAAAATAACACTAGTTGAAAACATACTTTACACCCAAGGGGATACCCTCTTTATATAATGATCAATGTCCAATTTCCTCTAGAAGTTTTATTTCATGGGACTCTATCTTTTATAAGGATATCATTTATCCAAGACTCCTTTTATTTAGATTAGGATCAACTATCCTAGGAGTTCAATCTTACCCAAATAAGTAGTCTAACATCTTCCAGGACTTATATCCTCTATCCGAATATCTCAAATTCAGATATGATCACATCATATCTCGGCGACTTGGTCCATCTACGTGGTACCTCAGCTAACAATCTCAGCCACGTGGATAACCAAAAAATATGTACCCACAACTGCCCCCTAAGTTTTATTACCTCAATAACTTGAGATAATGAAACCTATATCGTTTGATCTCTTAACATGTCAGCTAAACAACATATTAGAGATACTTTTTCCGACCGAGATCATGAATCATCGGCTTCAAGAAAAAAGGACTCAAATGTTCACTTGTCAAGAACCAAGAACCAAGAATCAAGAATCAAGATGATCTTTCTCAGCCTCCTTACTCAATGCTGGCCAGCTATTCCTACTAAGTTCCAACAGACGGCGTCAAATTGTGGGCATTGATTTCTGACTTCACAACCAAATAGATCTTTCTGCACAGATAGCCAACACTTGTACACAAGAAGACAACAAACACCACGATGGTTCGTCCACCCGAGGACAATCTGACGATCAAGTCAGTCAACTTATCTCTCAAAGATATCAACACAAAATAAAGTAGTTCAGAACATAGCTTAGACCCACGGGGGTATCATCTTTATATAATAATAAATGTCGAACTTCATATTATTTATCCAAGACTACTTTTATTTAGATTATGATCAACTCTCCTAAAAGTCCAACCTTACCCAAATAAGTAGTCTAACATCTTCTAGGACTCTTGTTCTCAATCCAAATATCTTGGATTAAGATATGATCACATTATATCTCGGTGACTTAGTCCATCAGCGTGGCACCTCAGCTAACAACCTCAGCCACATAGACAACCAAAAAATATACAAAAAATATTTTACATATTAAACATATCAATTATACATTAAAAACCTAATAGCCATCCATTACATAATAACCATCAAAAAATATTTATTAGCAACAAATGCAGCCATCTATTACAAAATAACTATCCAAAAATATTAGCAAAAACAATCACTCATTACATGATCATCATCCAAATACATACTAAAAAATTTATCTTTAGTGGATAGAAATAATTTTAAAAATTCAAAAAAAAAAAAATTGACATATACTTTTATCAAAGTAGTTTATATTTTCTCAAATTAATGATTTTGCTCTTGAAATGGAGTAATTGTATCTTCAATTGTCTTTATTTTGAACGAGATTTAAAATTCATAATCAAATATGTCACAATTGAAAGGTTAGGAATCAAAATAATATGAATTTCAAACTATAAGGATTGTTAGTATAATTCGCCCTTAAAAAATATTGATTTTAACTTTAAAAGTTAGCTTTTAAAAGAAATAATATAAGTTGTGTTTAGAATTGACTTATTAATAACTTTTTTTTTATTAATTTTTTTCGTGATTTTTTTTTTAAAAAAAATAATAAATCAGAAAGCTTTAGGTTTTTAGGTTTTACTTGACTAAAAAGTTAAAAAAATAAAATAAAATAATTGAAAAAAAAAATATGCACAAAAGATTTTTTAAAAAGAGTAAAAAAAATAAATTTTGGACATCTCTTCTCTTTCATTAAAAGAAAAATCAATTATTTTAATTTTTAAGTGGGCGAATTACACTAGCAGTCTCTATAGTTTAAGACTCGTGTCACTGTAGTCCCTCACTTTTTAATTGTGACACATTTGACCTTGAATTTTGAATATTGTTCCAAATAAAAACAATTGAAGATAACATTACTTAATTTCAATGGCAAAATCGTCAAATTGATAAAATATAAACTAATATGACAAAATATATATCAAAAAAATATTTTTAAATTTTTAAAAATTATTTCTACCCACCAAAGATAAAATTATGTAAAAATGATAAATTTTTTAGACATTTATTTATTTTATTTTTTTTACCAAATTAATTTTCATTATGTGTTTAAATGATGATCATGTAATGGGTAGTTGTTATGATTTTAACATGTAATTGATATATTTAATATATGAAATATTTTTAGTTTTGGATTTTTTGATTTAATGGATTGGTTTAATAATGAATCAAAGTTGTCTCCATATTTAACTTTTGAAAAAATATAAACTAATTTAATGAAAATAAAAACAGTCATCCATTATATTTTCATCTAAACATATATTAAAAATTAATTTGGTAAAAAAAATGTCTAAAAGATTTATCAATTTTACATAATTTTGAAAAATTCAAAAATATTTTTTTGACATTTATTTTTGTCAAATTAGTTTATATTTTACCAAATTGACAATTTTGCCCTTGAAATTAAACAATGGTATCTTCAATTGTCTTTATTTGGGACAAGATTCAAAATTCAGAGTCAAATGTGTTACAATTAAAAGTCAGGAACTAAAGTGGCATAAGTCTCAAACTATAGGGACTGTTAGTATAATTCGCTATTTTTAGATTTTTTTCATGCTAAACAAACAAGACAAAAGTCGTTTGGGAGGATTCGGGATAGTTGTTGTGCGGCGATTTGGGCTCTTTTCAAGATTTATTTTGATAATTCGGATTATTTATTTTTTATGGCACACCAAGTACAACTTATTTGCAAAAAGTTAAGTTGGTCGGATATTGGTAACACTTTTATCAAATCACATTTGTATATGAAGAAATGAATGGTAGGTATGATTTTAAGAAATGAAGCTGAATACAAATATGATTTGATAAAAAGGTTACTGATATCCGATCAATTTAATGTTTTACAAGTACATTATATTTAATATACCTTAAAAATGAAAATTTTGAATTATCAAAATAGAATCCGAAATAAGTCAAAATAGCCATACAATAGTGGTTGTGATGCAGTGTGTACAACAGTCACTTTGATTCTTGTTTGGGATTAGTTTTTTTTTAATGATTTTTTTGTCGACTTCTTTATTATATTTAGTAAACTTTTTTTAAAAAAAATATGTTTTTTTAAATTCTTTTAGATTGTTTTATATTAAATAGATTGGAAAAGTTTTTTAAAAAATTGACACATTTAAAAAATTTATTAAAAAAATTAATTAAATGTCTAACGACGCCCATGTGACTCCCACGCAAATGAATAATTTGGATTGTTTTGGGCAATGTCATATGAATTTGGATCATCCGCCGTCCTACCCGGCAGCCCCCCAAAACGACGTCGTTTTGGATTTTTTTTTTTCTCTCTCTTCGAAACCAGAGGGGGAGGGGTGGGGGAGAAGAGAGAGGAGGGAGGGGGAGGAGCTCAGAGCTCGTCAGCAGCCTCGCCTTCTTGCAGCCGTCCGATCGTTGCAGTCAGACTCGTCGCAGATTGCACCGCCAAGACCGTCTCCTCCGCCTCCGCCTCCTCCTCCTCCTCCTCCTCCTCCCCCACTGGTTATGGCCCCCTCCCGTCCGGCCCACCCGCGACTCCCTCTTCTTCTCCCCTTCCTCTCTCTCTCCTTTCCTTCCTCCCCCTCTCTTCTTCCCTCCCTCCTCTGTTCTGCAACAAGGAAGAAGAAAAGAAAAAAAAAAAAAAAAAAAAACCCCAAAACGACGTCGTTTTAGGGGACTGCTGGGACGGCCGCCGAAAAGAGCGGCCGAGGATCCTCGCTCAATGTCATATGGGCATGGAATATTTTTTCTAGAAGGATGGAGCACATTTTCTTTGTTGGCAAATCATTTTCTAGGATCAGATCAGCTATATCGTTTTATTTTTATTATTATTCAAAAGCTATATCATCTTTGGTTTCTCGCCCATATGTCTTTTCTTCTTTTTATTGCATCCTTCTACTGTATTGGCGGCACCAACAGATGGTGTTTATAGCAGGGTGTCTTTCAAAGGATCGACGGGACAAGAGGAGAATAAAATTTCTCGGATTTAAATTTTAAAATTATGAATTTTTGGAATTATTTAGTTAGATTATATTTGAATTCTGTATTTATTTTTTTATGGGATTAGATATATAGAAAGGATTTTAGTGAATCTAATATTTAGTTGGATGGACTGGATGTAATAAATGAACAAAAGATATTTTACCATTTTTTCAATTATTTACTAAGCAATAGAAATATTAAACATATCTTTAATATTTTAATTATTTTTAGCAAGATTAAATAAAATTTTATTCTATTTTATTTTTTACATAATTAAATAAATTTATTTTTTTGAAGTAAAATAAATAAAATATCAATAAAAATATATGTTATTTTTTTAATTAAAATTTTAAATAAATTTATTTTTAAAAACAATAATAATTAAACAATGAAATTAAATAAAACATCTATTAAAATTTAAATAATGAAATAAAATAAAATATAAACTATCTATAAAAAATTATTTTAAAAAATTAAATAAATAAAACATCAATAAAAAGTTAAACAAAATTATTTTATTTTTACATTGAGACATTTAAATTTTGTTAAATATAATACATAATTAAATAGTAGATAATCAAAATGGTCATTTCACATTCTAATCCTAACTGTAAATAGTCCAATAAAAATTGTCTCATACCCTCTCTAGGATAGTATAATCCCCCATATGAGGGATAAGAAATCCAGCATGTCCGACAAACTAAAAAAAAAACAAACACTAGATAAAAAGCTTCCCTTGGATTACAATCTCAATAGTGGATAGTCCTTCCTTATCCCTCCAATCAAATACACCATTGAATCTTGGGAGCTTTTTTAGTAAATCCATTATTTAAGAGTGTTGTTCCATAAAACCCATAGTGTTTTATAATATTCCATTAGGTCCATTTCATACAGAAAGACCAAAACATCCCTGAACAAAACACGCGCCTTTCTCTCTCTCTTTGAAACTCATAACCGTCTCTCTTACCCTCTCTATTCTTGCGCAGGAAATCACGCACAGTACCTGTATCAAAACCCATATTCCACATCGCCTCAACTCCCACAAAACCGAATTCCTTCCATCGTAGCATCGGCGCATCATCTCATTTATCTTCTCCTTCGTCCCTACGCCGAGAAGCCTGTCTTCGTTCCATTGTCACATCGTGTGAACATCTTCTGCGTCCTTCATACGCCCGGAATACTATATACGTTCCTTCGTCGCATTGTCCCTTCGTCTCAACATCTTTTTCGTCGAAATGGGCACAAAACGTAAGCATGCTACTCATTCGTGTATTTAAACCCTAATCTGTTTATCAACAACCATTATTACGAACTTTGACAAATATCCCTTTTCAGTATGCGCATACAATATATAGGAGTCCATATTGTTCATACCCTAACATTTATTCTGAACCCCTCCATGATAATCCTTAATTTTATTGATCTTTGCAGTAAAAAAATTACAGTTGCATTACATTGTGTTCACAACTGTGAACATTCCAAAATGCTTTTGTTGTAGTCGTTGTTATTGCAATATGTGAACATTCACATTGATTGAAAATGGTTTGATAATCAAATTATTGCAGATTTTATATGGTTGTTGTTCAATGGTGTGAACATTCACACGGTTTCAAAATGTTTTGGCCAATTCTGTTTTGTTGTAGTTGATTAAAAATGTGAACATTCACATTGAGTTAAAAATGTTTGGGTAATCAGGTAGTTATGGTGTTGTTGTTTTATGATGTGAACATTCTTGTGGATTGCAAAATATTTGGCCAATTCTGTTGTTGTTATTGTTGATGAAAGATGTGAACATTCACATTGCCTGCAAATTTTAGGAGAATGAAACATTATTGGTCCTTTTGTTATTGGCTGTGAACATTCACATTGCCTCAACATTCACATTATTGGTCCTTTTGTTATTGGCTGTTGTTCTAGACTGTGAACAATCACATTGCCTGCAAATTTTAAGAGAATGAAACATTATTGGTCCTTTTGTTATTGGCTGTGAACATTCACATTGCCTCAACATTCACATTATTGGTCCTTTTGTTATTGGCTGTTGTTCTAGACTGTGAACAATCACATTGCCTCAACATTTTAGTACAATCAGATATTGTTGGTGATTTTGGTCTAGGCTGTGAACATTCACATTGACTGAACATTTAGTAGATTTTAGGACAATTAGATATTATTGTTGCTGTTATTCTACGCTGTGAACATTCACATGGATTGCAAAACATTAGGCCAATGACTGGGGATATTTAGATTTTTTTCCCCTATTGTGAATGTTTGCCTTGTTCATATTCTTGATTGTTAATGGTGATCCAATAAGTTGATCCGTCATTTTATATGTTCGTGTTAACATGCACATGTTCTTCAATGGTGTTCATGGTTGTATAAAAATACATTGTTTTCCACACAGTGACACAATATACACATTGTGTTTGTGCTACACAATCAACATGATGAGAATGTTCACAACCAGACACAAACTCTGGGCATTCACACCCACGCACACAACTGTGAACATGCACATCGCTGGAAAGCGTGAATGTTCACATCTGCTCCACTACGCTAATCACATGAGCGTGGACTTAATTTTTAAAGCGCTCCATTTTGCGGATGTTGCACAAGAAAACAAAGAAAGAGGAAGAGAGATGAGTACCATGTGAAGGAAGAAACCCCAAAAACAAATCCTAGCACCAATGTGGACATGAGAAATGTGAACTACAGATCTAATATGACCGGACTGGTCAAATTCATGAAAATCACCAAGTTCACACAAGCACAGCTGCGGTGCCTTCAACAAACACCTTTTTGGAATTTGCTTGATGCATTAAGAAATAATCAGATTGACCTGGACAAATGCATGAAGTATGATGACGTCGTTGTGCATGTACTACAAATGTACAAAGCTTCAAAGGATGCGTTCTACATTGGGGAGAAGAAGATGAGCATACACAACAGCGACATCAAGCTGATTTTCGGTGTGGACTGTGGCAACAAGCCGATGGACATATCGTACAGTGCGAAACCAAGGACTGGCATTGTAAACAAAATATGCAAAAATGTCAGCCGGTTGACATCAAAATGGATACGCACACTTTTGACCGAGGCGTTGAAAGGCAAAAAGAAAGCTGACAACGAAGAAGTTGCCCGACTAGTGTGCATGTATGCTTGCCAAAAGCTTTTTTTCACAACAAGTGGAGAGACGATAGGATAGGGCTACTACACACATATGGTTCCATTGGAAACCATGCGAGAATATGATTGGGCCAAGCAAATTAGAACAACGTTCACATCGTCTATTTCCCAAAATGACAAAAATCCAGCAAAAGTAACCGGCTGTGTCATGTTATTGATGGTAAGTACCCATGTTGTCAAATAATAACATTCACATGTCCTTCAGTGTTGTGCATCTAAGCCAACTGTGAAAATTCATATATGTACCATTGATGTGAATGTCCATAGGCAATTACCTTTGACAGATATGAATGTCCACATCTGAATCACTGATGTGAATGTTCACATTCACTGATACTATACTGCTGTGAATGTTCAAAATAGTTCCACAGATGTGAATGTTCACAACACTGCCACTTCACTTATGTTTCACAGATGTGGATGTTCACATCAGAACCAGTGATGTGAATGTTCACATGCACTCATAATCTACTACTGTGAATGTTCACAACACTGCCACTTCACCTACGTTTCACAGATGTGAATGTTCACATCTGAACCAGTGATGTGAATGTTCACATTCACTCATTACATACCATCGTGAATGTTCACATCTACTCACATCCACTCATGACATTACTATGCAATTCCTAAATAACACTGTGTTTGTTGTTTCTTCAAGTATTGGTTGTGTGAGCACACAACCATCCTACAACCTCACAAACCCAATGCTTTTCCACGCTTGTGAAGTGGGATCCTCGCTTCTGAGAAGAAGATGAGAACCACCTCTTTAGCAGATTTGGGTTTTAATGAGGTAGGGCCTTCAACTGCTGATCAAAACATTCACATTATAACACCACCCAAATATATACGTTACCTAACCTGTTTTTTTCATTGTCAAGTTAATGCCGGCGAACTCTTTGCAATCCCAACAGAAATACAAAAGTTCAAGCATAAAACATTGAAAGTGGAGCCTGAAATTTCTGAACCAGGCACAACATCTCCCAACCCCTTTGACATCAAGGATGAACAACACAATGGCAGCAACTCCGACTTTTCTGAGGATGGGGTTGAGCAACAGGACAGTGATGAGGACATTCACATTCTATTTAGCAGCCAACATTATGACACAGCTATTGTAATACCAAACACAAACCAACCTGATCTGATTGACATGCTTATCAAAGAAAATCGGAAGGCCTGGGGCGTCATAAGGCAATGGGAAGCGAAGTACAAACACCTTCAATTTTCATGGGAGTTAAGGGCAAGAGTCATAGCTGATCTTGAACATAAATTGTTCAACCAAATTTCCCCACCCAACATAAATACCGAAATACTGAAGTGCATCGTGAAGGATGAAGAAATCAAACGCTTAACGCAATTTGGTCATCGACTTGGAATGCGATAAAACAATTCTTCAAGATCTTTACGATGACGGTCGATCCACATTGTCACACGTTTGTGGCATAAAAGCAACCCCTAGCCCAATGCAACACAATATCAGCCCACCTTCTAGGGTCAAGCGTATAAAGGAAAAAGATCGCAAAGAACATCGCTATTCGATTCCAGACCAGACTTTACGGCCAAAAGCAACCCCATCCAAATGAAATGGTTGAAGATGTGAAGAAACACCCACCAAATGAAGCGACTAAAAAATTATCCTTGACCAACAAGTTCAAAGTGTGGAGCAAGATGTCCAAATAAGACAAACAAAAGGTCCAAGCTTTACAAAAAGTGGAGGCGATGAGTAAGTGACTCGCAAACATCTAACGTTAACATTCACATTCCGTAATTGTCTATAATCATCATGTGTTCAATTTTTGGGTTTGTTCAGATCTGCAATGTAAATATTCACATTGGTTTGTTTATAATGCATGTCTTTGGTGTGGAAAGGAGATTCAAAGGCTACACATGTGTATTTTGATGACATTGTCAACCTTATCAAGGAGGAATCAATACGCAGCAATGTATGCCAGTACAAACATAATTAGCTCTTCATGCATATGCACACACGCATACACACTCCATGACCACAAATCTATATAATATGACCCCATGTTTGTGCAGCTCATAGATGCATATGCTGAACTGTTGCATGAACAACAAGAGGTGGTCAACCCAACTTCGGATGAAGCGGCATTCATCTTCACAAGCATGTGCTTTGTAATCTATCATTCCATTATTTGTAATGTGAATGTGGAACTTCACAGTCCATTACTTATTTGTACTGCGAATGTGAAACTTCACAGACCATTAATTATTTGTCCAATGTGTACAACAAGTGATACGAGAGTACCATCCTCGCAAAAGGAGTAAACACATTGATGCACATGTCAAGAACTACCAAGGAGAGAGATACCTACTATCCCCATTGCATCATGAGTACCACTGGACGATAGTTGTGTATGATGCTAAAGACAATTTGTGGAGGCATTACAACTCATTGTGCCCAAGAACAGGAATACATGACCCGAATATCGACCAAGCACAGGAAGTTGTAAGTGGCTATTTTTGAACACAAATATACTGCTGTGAATGTTCAAAACAGTTCCACAGATGTGAATGTTCACAACACTGCCACTTCACCTATGTTTCACAGATGTGAATGTTCACATCTGAACCAGTGATGTGAATGTTCACATGCACTCATAATCTACTACTGTGAATGTTCACAACACTGCCACTTCACCTATGTTTCACAGATGTGAATGTTCACATCTGAACCAGTGATGTGAATGTTCACATTCACTCATTACATACTACTGTGAATGTTCACATCTATATGACTGTACACACACTAATGTTTGTTGGTGCCTAATTTGAAATACCATACACAAGGAAGTACATTGAGCATGTTGTGAGCGTATTATTGCGTCATCATCACCCCACACTAAGAGTAGCGGTGCAAAAAAACAGAGGAAGTACATTGAGCATGTTGTGAGCGGTATTTAGTCATCACACCCCTACACACAGTTGTTAAAAAAAAATCCAACCAACAACCAATCAAAATCAACAAGGTCTGTTCAAAGAATGGCAGATGTCTTTCCTCAAAGAACGCCACGACCAGAATCCTCAATACATTTTTACAAACCCTCCATAACAATTATGCAAATATTTATGTCAATTGCTAATCAAAACCATTTCTTTTTTACAGAGTGATGTGGACTGCGGTATGTTACATCATCTTGCACACATATTCCATGAAGAAGTTGTGGGCGACCTCACTAGTTCGTAATGGTGTGGACTACGAGTTTTGTTAGTGCATAGTTTTTTGAATCATAAGAAATCAGAGCTTCATTAAAACCTATAGGTGGGGGGTGTCCACCTACAAACTAAGCAAGACTCGATATGAATGTTAATATGGAATGCGTTAACATTTTGACACAACAACTGATTGTAAAACATTGATACAGCATCTATTAATGGGAAAAAGCCAGCTGGGAATTTTGAACTACTTTTGGTGTTGTTATGCTTTACAGATGTGAATGATGTGAATGTTTACATTCACTTACGATATCCATACTGCTATGTTGTTATGAGTGTAATTCATGCGAATGTTTGAACCTGAGTGTTCTATAATACACATACTTTGTGCAGGAGTGTACACTTGGTCTACATGACATTATTACAGATCACTTACACATGTGTGAACATTCACATCTGTTCTTGCTCATAACAGTTGTAAATGTTATTCATGTCTGCCATATGTGAACATTCAATTATGACATTCATATGCAGTAATGTTTACAGATGTGAATGTTCACAATTGCAACACTGCTCTGAATGTACATAGTCACTTATCACATTCGTAATGCTGTGTTGTGATGAGCATAATTCTTGCACTAATGTCTGCCAAATGTGAACATTCACTTATGATATTCATATGCACTATTGTTTGAAAGATGTGAATATTCACAGTTGCAACATTGATGTGAATGTTCATACTAACTTATGCTAACAGCTTATATTCATGTCAACATTGACAACAAGAAGGTAAAGAAGTTCAACCCATGTGCAAGTTTTGACATAATATGATTCGTTTACGTAAATGTGAATATTCACATCATAACTTCTGATTATGTGAATAGCAACAACGATGTCATGAATATTTAGATCTTATGAGTTGATGATGTGAATGTTTACATTGATGTAAACACTAATGCCATCTACTTCAATACTGTTAACAGTAACAACAATGTGAACATTCCCAGCACAGAAATGTTTGAAAGATCAACAATGTGAACATTCACATAATGTGATTATATTACACCAGTGTTAATGTTAACATCATGCATTCATCCAAAACACAACCAACATAAATGTCAAATTGGTACCTTAAAAAAGTGAAAATAAAACACAAATCAAATACTAATGCATTATAATGTTTGCCAACGCAACGTAATCTTATTGCAACCCAATGTTTGTCAACACAACACAGTCTTATTTCAAAAATGAATATAAGAATCCAATGTAAAATACAATGTTGAAATGAAAAAAAGGTACATCCTATATTGGCGCTGTGCATGACTTCCGATTATGACTCCCCAACTTATCACATCTCCCGCACCTTATTTGCTTCAGTTTCTCACCCCTTGATGGGATCCTATTTTTCTTCGGCCTTCCGGGTGGTCTTTTCACAGTTGGCAGGTATATAGTGAAGTCCATGGGATCAAAAGGCGGCTTCTCTACCGATGGTATAGGGAATATGGCTCCCGAATAGGCTGCACGATATGTCTCCACATGAAAGTAATGTTCCACACAATCATTGAGATTGTAGCGGCTCTTCTGAATGGCAATAACAGCATGGTCACATGGGAATCCATTGATTTGCCATTTGAAGCAAGAACATGTACGCCTCGAAACATCAACTGTAACAGATGGTATCGAATGAACTTCAAACACATCCTCATTGGCTTTGCTAACTTGCCAAGCCCTGTTGTCATTGAACGAATCCATAAGCCTTGTTTCAAATGTCGGACAAATAATCTCGTTCCATCTGTTTGCTTGGTCACGCCTTACAGACATTTGTTGCATCAACTGAGTACGAATTGTGTCCACCATTTGAGTGATAGGAAGATTACGTGCTTCTTTAATCCAGTTATTGAATGACTCCGCCGCATTGGATGTCATCTCCCCATAACGCATGCCCCTGCACAATATCACAAACATTGTACAATACGGAATTTAAGAGGTCTGACCATTAACTTTAACAGATGTAAACATTCATAGTACTGACATTAGAATACAGTGATGTGAACATTTACATCAAGGTATAATAATGTGACTGTTTACATCTGCTACCAGTTTATAATAATGTGAATGTTCACATCATATGCTTATTATGTTGTCAACTTAAACGATGGACAATATGTGAATGTTAACAACAACAACAAAATATGACACGTGTCAACATTCAAATCTGTAATACATTGCACGTCTATTTGACAACTTAACAGATGTGAACATTCACATCAGTCATCGTTAGCAGATGTGAACATTCACATCATTTACATTGAACATGAAACACAATTCGAAGATTGTTACCATTCTAAATCGAAAATTTACATCGCTACCATTCTAAAATTCACAAAGATGTTAGGAAACTATTATTACCTAAAGTATGAATTTGCCCAATGCTCAGGTGCCAAGTCCTTGAAAAAATTATGAACTCGTTGTTTACCCTCCTCTTTTAATTTTGCAAGCTTTTCATGGAACCCTACCACAGTTGGCTCGTCAGACGATCACCCAAACTACTTACTAGGTGATCCCTGAATCCATTATCAATTCCTTTCATCCGGTCTCTTAAATTGCTCTTCAAGTGTTGTAAGCAATAACCGTGATGAGCCGATGGGAACACCTTTGGCATAGCTTCTAACAGACCAAGATTACGATCCGAAATGAAAGTAATATGGCGTTTACCATCAACAACCTTCCCAAGTTCATGCAAGAACCACGACCAATTCGCCGTGGTCTTTGAATCAACAATCGCAAAGGCAACAGGAAACAAACCTACAACACAACACCAATACACAACTGTTCACAATATTCCAAAGTGCATAGAAAGCAGTATAAGCAAACAGTCATGTGAATGTTTATATCTACATTGCCCTATTTACTATTGTGATTTTTGGATTCAAGTTCGTAAACATCAACAATGTGATCATTCACATTAACGACCATTAATAATTCATTGTTGATTGTTGAGTCACTGACAATGTTAACATTCACAGTACTGTTCATTAATGGATCAACTAACATTAGTATACACTAATGTGAATATTCACATCAGTGTGTAATAATGTGAATGTTCACATGACTGTCATTAGCATACACAGATGTAAACCTTCACATCAGTATACTAATGTCAATCTTCACATTACTTATAATTTACCAATCACTCTTTTGTCCAGACAATGCTGCTCACAGTGAATATTCACATGAATAGATAGCTAAAAAAAAATACTAACCATTGTTTCCATCTTTCGCCGTTGCCGCAAGTAGCTGACCTTTGTACTTTCCTTTGAGGAATGTTCCATCCAGGAATAATAAAGGCTGGCAAGCATTGAACCCAGAAATACACGCAGCGAATGACATAAAGAAGCGACAAAACCATTGACTACTCGCATCATAGTCAATATTGACATAACTCCCTGGATTGTACCGCACATAAAGATCCGAATACCACCGCAATGGTCAAATGACAACGAGTGCTCTCCATGAATAGCGACCTTTGCTTTCTCCACACCCAACCATACGACATGGTAACTAACATCTAGCCCATAATCCTCTTCAAAATAGTCACCACATCACACCCATCGAAGTCAACGGCTTGTCCTCACAATTTCGGATATGGTACTCGACACCAAATCCGAACTAACTCGCGGATTCTTCGATGTTCGGACATCCGCACCACAAGTATGTACGCCACTAAAACTCTTGATGTAGAAAAATCATTTGCTCGTTGTGCTCTACAATGTATAGCCCACAAGCGGCCCTCTCCTCCGTGATCGCGCACACGAAGAACTCTTGTTGTCTCGTTCTTCACGTATGTAAACCGAAACCCACATTGGATGGCATACTTACACAAAACGTCACGAAATTCTTGTGCACCTCCAATAAACCGTTGTCCCACATGCGTAATACCATTTGTCCAAGGGGCTGACAACAACACCTTCTCCTTATGTTGTCAAAATCTCCGTAGTGCATCTACTTCTTCCTCATCCCCCACACGCAACAATCCCAAACTACTTGGTGACCAATATCACTTTTCAACTCAACCACAACTTCTACATGTTGTACCCCATTGATTTAGCAAGCAATAACATGTTCAAATTCTTCCTCATTCTCCAAATCACACCTATTAATCCTGTAATTTACAAAACAATGAAATAGAACCAGCAGACAACTCCCCCCATTTTTCACACAAACAGTCCACCAAACGCGAATAACACAATGCGCGGGCAGCATTTATTACAGTGGTACTACAACCATATGTACACACTAACATCATGAAGCTATCCATCTCCTATAAAAAGAAAACAATACAACAATTAACAATAATCCAAACCGATATGAATATTCACATTGCGCGAAAATTAGCAGCATACAAGTACAGTTCAAGTGTTAAATTCAACAACCATCATTAAACAAGATGTGAATATTCACACCCACACAAAAGCCTCATTAAGCAAACATCAAAGTAAAAGTGAAAACATCCACATTCTTCACATGATATGAACACGATGTAAACATTTACATTGACACATACTCTGAATTATAGAAGATCGACATTCATCACTAATCTCATGACCTCCCCTCCAAAGGACCACGATGTAAACATTCACATTGATCCATATACTCTCAATTATATCACTCACACAGAGCCTCATTAAACAAAACTTAAAGTAAAATGCAAAAATCGACATCTTTTGCGTAATACTAACACGATGTAAAAATCGACATCAACAATGTGAACATTCACATTAACGACCATTAATAATTCATTGTTGATTGTTGAGTCACTGACAATGTTAACATTCACAGTGCTGTTCATTAATGGATCAACTAACATTAGTATACAGTAATGTGAATATTCACATCAGTGTGTAATAATGTGAATGTTCACATGACTGTCATTAGCATACACAGATGTAAACCTTCACATCAGTGCATACTAATGTCAATCTTCACATTACTTATAATTTACCAATCACTCTTTTGTCCAGACAATGCTGCTCACAGAAATTAAATAAAACATCTACATCCACATGCTTCACGTAATACTAACATGATGTAAACATTCACATTGTTCAATATACTCTGAATTACATCACTCACACAGGGCCTCATTATACATACATCAAAGTAAAAGGAATATTATAGCATTCAACATATATCTGAATGACCTCCCCTCCAATGACCACGTATGATGGATGTAATTGAAAAAACAGAGCATCCAAAAATATGAATCCAAGAACAAAGGATCTGATCTATCCTACAAATCAAAACAAAAATTGAACATCTATTCATAACTACAATGATACTAACCTTAATCATCCAATCCAACAGTCGTCCAAAACTCAAAAAAAACTGCTTCGATGCAGTTATACTCCAGAAAATGACAGAACCGAACACCTTCAACTTCGTCCTCTTCACTTGAAAATCGCCATACCAGACTAGAACAGCAACAATCAAACCCTAGGACATCAACGCCTCAGAACGATAGAACGACAGTATGCAAGATAGAAACGTAACGATTTGAATTAGAAATATAGAAACTGCCAAAACTGAATACCGAAATCACAGGAAGGTGTGTTACGTATTAACACAGTCTATATATATATATATAAGGGCATAATAGTCCACGTATAAATATGAAATTTAAAAACTGGACTTTATGGAATAAGAAAAAAGCTATATGGGACTCATTGGGATATAATTTTTCTTTGTGGACTTATTGGGATAAAATATCTCTAAATGGGATTTATCAATAAATTTCCCTTGAATCTTATTATGGCCTATTTTGGTAATTGGATTAAAAATTAATTTTTTGATTTTTAAAATTTTTAAAATCATATCATTTCTTTATTTTTTATAAAAAAAAGGTTAAAAAAAAAAAAACTACCTACTTTACCAAATAAGCCTATGTATTTTTATAATAAATATTACATTTTTTTTAAATATTACATATTTTTTTTTAAATTATGATAATTTGAAATTCAAGAATAAAATTATGCATTTCATGGTAGCATTACACATTTTTGTGGTAACAGTTCACATTTTTTTATCCAAACATTTTCTAAATATAAAATGTATAATGATACCACAAAAATGTATAATTTCATTTTTAAATTACAAATTTTTATAACTTCTACTAAAAAGTATGTAACATATATTAAATAATATATACATGTGTTATACACTCTAAAAGAATGTGTATTATAAAGTTTCCTCTAATGGTATTATCAAATTTATATCTAACTAATTAAAATAAAACAACACACATTAATGCATACTTGTATTATTAATTACTTGAATGATGTGATACGTGCTACAATTTCATATCACATTACGATTCAACGCATACTCCTCCGATGAATTTATTTTTGCCTTCACCTTTCATACTATTAATAATTATTAAAATTTTAAAACTATCAATCACAGCTAACACTAATGAATTATATTCTCAAAATATTTTATAAAAGAAAATCAAATCCAAATAAACTTGTAAGAAAAACTCTCTCACACTCTTTTTTGCTATATGAAACTGTCATGAATCTAATTTGGGTGAAAGAAATTTAAAAAAATAAAAAATAAAAAAGCTTAAAAAAAATTGTTGGATTTTAGGCCTCGTTTGGGAACAGATTATTTTAGTGACTTTTTAACTTTTTACGAAAAGAAATGCAGAAAAGTAGAGAGAGTGACGTGATAACTTATAGTGACTTTTTGATATTTTGACTAAAATATATAATTGACAAATAAGCCCTAAGGCACAAGATTGAAACCAAAAAACATATCTGGACCATGACAAATCATATAACAAATATATTTGGAAGTACTCATATCGAAACAAATCTTAAACATTATCTTTAGTTACAAATTATGAATGAGATGGACTTTAAATGAAAGGATGAAGAAGGTTAGAAGTGAATTTGACACCATCATTATTTAAATAATAGGCAAACATATTTATAGAGAGACTCCTAATCATAATTCATAATCTTCTTCTCCACGCAAAGTTGCCTGCGCAATTATTTCTTTAAACATTAGGCAAAGCGAAAGTGACAGCTAAGTTTGACAGTCAAAACTCCCAATCCAAATAAAAATTGTTGTGTGTTTTGTTTGAGTTTTTGGAATTAAATTTTTTTTAATTTTGATTTTTGTGTTTCTGGGTTTTTAGTAAATATTTTTAAAATTTTAAACTTTTGTTTTTTTACTTTTTTAGATGCATTTTACTTAGATATATCTAAAAAGTAAAAAATTTATGAAAAAATATTTTAAAAAATTAATAAATACATGAAAATACAGAAATTGTATTGAATTCTAATTTTTTTTTTGTATTTTTGGTATTTAGTGAATTTTTAAAAGGTTTTTTTTACAAATTTTTTACTTTTAGGTATATTTATGTTAGGTATGCCTAAAAAGTTAAAAAAAAAAAATTTCTTAAAATATTAAAAAAATAGTAAAAACAAAAAAATACGAAAAACAAGAAAATAAAATTTTCTGAAAAGTGTTTTTGGAAAAGTGTAATCAAGCAAAGTGATTTGTTTCTTCACGTTTTGTACAAAAAATAAAAATAAAAAACAAAAATTTAGGTGGAATTGCTTTGTTTGGGATGCAATTTTTTAGTTAAAATAGTCAATAAAATTAAAAAAAAAAAAGATTAAATAGCTAATAAGACAAAATATCATATCCAAATTAATATCAATTTTTTTTTCACAACCATCAATTCAACTACCAAAAAAAAAAATATATCAAAATTCATCTTAAACACAACTTTTTAGTCCAGTAAGAAAGCTAAATAATCAAAAAATTAGACTAAAAAAATCCATCTCAAACTAGTGTAATTTAAGATTTTATTAATATTATCACACTATTATCACCATTATTACCGTTGCCAGAGGTGGAGGGAGCCGGGTAGCATGTCTCTCCCCAACTTTCTAAATTTTATGTTTTATTGTAAAATAATTATTTAATTTGCCTCTCCTATTTTTTTCTTTATTTAAAAAAAAAATTCCTATAACTTGCACCATTTAAACATTTATTTTATAACAAAATCCCTCTGATGCCGTAAAGTCTACCTTTAAATATTTATTTTTTATTATTTCTAATAATGGTTGTTAGTATATTTTTATTGATACTTTGTTTTTTATGTAATAAATATATTTATAAATATGAAGAATGATTACTTTTTTATTTTTTTATGAAATACTTGCTTTTCTTTAGGAATGACCATCACATTAAGTTAAAATCTTAACTCACTGGCCGCCACTAGGATCGGTCCTGAGGTAAGGCAGGCCTCAGGCTCTCAAATTTTGTCTAAAGAATAAGGTACCAAAATAATTTCGATATGAAGTTATTTCGGTCTTTAGTTATGTTTAATTTATTAAAATAAAGTGGAATAGAATAATTATTCCATGATAATATCTATTTTCATGTTTAATTCATTAAAAAAGGTTACAAATAAAATCATTATTCATCATTTTGAGGGAATAGTAATTTTAGAGACTAAGGAATGACCATGTCATTCAATTCAATTTCAAATCAAATATTACATTACAGTATTAGTAATTTAAAAATGAAGGTTTAAAAATAATGAATGGTTGCTTCCCAAATTTATGAATTATTTATTGAAATTTTTTTTTTTTTTAAAAGTTGAAGTTAATTTTACAATTTAATTTACTACGTCAAGAAAAAAGTGTGAATAAATTAATAGTGTTAACAATAAAAAATGTTCAAACTTTATCTCGATAATTATGATTTATGTCAATAATTATGTATACCATATGCAACAAATTTATAGAAGAAACAAACAAAAAATTAAAATAAATGGAAGATTGTTACTATTTTACCCATATATATATATATATATATATATTTTTTCAATATGTATGAGAATCAGAACTTCATCTTTTAAGTTTCCCTTAGGCCTTTGAAAATACCATTATTACCTCCGCCGTCTCACCACCACTAGCACATAAATTTTAAAGCCATAATTAAAAATAATAGAATTTATTTTTTATAGAAAAAAAAAGACGCAATTTTGAATTTTGTGAGTTTATAGGTCCATTCTCTAAATTACTCTGTTCATAAAGACATACTTTTAAAAAAATGACCAAACTATCCATTCTTCTAATTATCAAGTCAGATTTTGTACAAATTAAATTTGTAGAGAGAGAAACTGCAGAGGTAGGACCATTCATTTTCTTTCTACCTATTTAATTTCTCTCTCAACTCTTTTTTCTTTTCTCTCTCAACCCCCCTTAATTTCTTTTTCTCTAAAAATCTCAACATCATTAGAGAGATAATAGATCAAACTGTGGCAATCAGAGAGTTAGTAGATTTACAACAGATCGTTCTGGCTTCGATCCCTTAAATCGGTGCCAACTTACTCTCTACACTGCTTGATTCAGGAACGCTGCCTAGCCCTATGCTGCTTGATTCAGGAGCGCCGCCTAGCCCTTCGCCATTGCTGGAACCTAGTTCTCCTTCGGCTCCGCCATTTAATCCCGCTCTCGGCTTGTCCTCCAATACTAATAAAATGACTTCTTACCAAACTATGGCCTTGTTTAGTATATTAAAAGGCAAAATAGACTAAGGGCTGGTTTGGCATGTTATAAAAAAGATAAAAAAAATTAAAAAGTTATTAAAAAAGTCAAAAAGTTATCACTATTCACAAAAATATATATATATATATACATAAAAAAACAAATTTACAAAAAAAAAAATACAAGCTAACTTTCTATGACATAACAATGGTACAGTCTGAAGTGATGTGTGCTCAAAAAAAAAAAAAAAAGTCTCAAATGATGGTACGAATTACACAGGCGGTGCACAACACAGAACGGTGTTGTTCGGCTAGTGGGGGCCCATCATGGGACCCGTCTTGATAATTTGAACCATTCAATATGTAGAACTCATCGAGTACTATATTTTCGTAAAAAATCAGGTTGATCAGGTATCGATAACTATATGATCAAATCAGTTTTGTATAATAAAAAGACGTTGAACAAATTAATGGTTGACCAAAAACTAATCCGATCAGATAGCTATTGATATCCGATCAACGTGATTTTTTACAAGAATATAGTACTCAATGAGTTCTACATATTGAACGATTCCAATTATCAAAATGGGACCCATGGTGGGCTCCCACGGACCAAACAACACTGTCCTGTGTTGTGCTCGGATTGGAGGCATCGTCCAGTTCTGAAATATGCAACATATAGTATTGGTTTCATGGTACAAGGGATGTCAGTACGCATTTATATAATTAGGGGTAATATGGTAATTTTTTATTTTATATAATATTTTAATATATATTTTTTCATAAAAAGATAAAAAAAGTTATCCCAAACAATCATCTTTTTTTTCCTCTATTTTTTTATCCAAAAATTCAAAAAGTACAATTATTTAGTTCATTCCAAACAATCCCTAAAATAATTAATAAGATAAAATGTCACATTTAATCCATAATCATTTCACTTTTTCGCTCGCAACAATCAAATCAAAAAAAAAAAAAAACTTTCTAAATACAACTTTTTTAGCTAGCTTAAAATAGTCAGAAAAATAAATTAAAATAACTCCCTTTCCAAACAAGACTTATTTCACAAAGAATAGACCTCTCACTAATAAAAAATATATATATATTCACTAAAATCAAATACCTTATGTCCTCGTTACTTTAGACTTTTCACCAATTAATCCAAAAAAAAAAAATGTTGTGTAAAGTGTCTTCTGGTATTTCAGAAAGCTTTAAACCAGGGGGAACTCGCACACAGATTAATTGATTATTTCATTGTTTGTTGTTTGGCCGGACACATACCACCAGCCACCCTTTCAATAGTGTTTGGATATGCATTGGTCAAAAAAATAAATAAATAATTTATATTATATAAAATAATACGGTAGGTATAATATCAGGGAATCATCTTACATTGACCTTACTACATTTTAAAGAAACAATTTCATATACTTTTCATACGTCAAATCAAAATACATTATTCCTATCCAAAAAGAATCTTGATACATTATTTATTTATTTATTTTGAGTAAAACAATCATTTAAACAAGTATATAATTTGGTTTCTAAAACAATACCTGACAGGGAGAGAAACTGAAAAACAAATAAATAAAAACAAGGGCAATTTTTGGATAGGTTTGGTGGGGATTTGGATTTGGTTTTTTTTTTTTTTTTAATTTTCTTAATTTTTAGTTTGTTGGTATAATAATTCTTTCTGTATAAAGGTTTGTTTTCCTTGCTTGTGAGGCATTTTCTCCTCCTCTTTAGATGTTTGGATCGTTCATTTATGCAAATTGTTTATTTCTTTTTGAAATCTTATGATATCATTTTTTTACCTAATTAATTAGATTTTTATCGATTTTGCAATGAATTTTTTTTCCCGATCTAGAAAAAAAAGGGGGAAAATTACACCGATCTCCATTTGAGGTTTGAAAAAAAATACAGCATCCCTCAAAATTTTGAATTCGCATTTTAAGATAATATTATGGCATACACCCTCAAATGGGTGTGTATTATACTTAAGTTATGCCATTTTTTAGTTTAATTATTACAAATGACATAAGTCAATACTATAGTTGAGATGGGCATGATCCAGATTAGTTTGATTTGGATAAAATTATGATTAATTTGTTATCTACGGTTCTATAAAAATTGAAACCAAGCCAAAACATTTAATTATGAAACTAATTCAAACCAAACAATTTAAACACGGTTCAATTTAGTTTGGAACAACGGTTTCACATAATCTGTTCACAAGAAAAATCATATAGCATTTTTAAAAAAAATCAACCTATCATAAATTTTGAAAATAATAATAACATATCTACTAAACAAAAATATAACATTAAGTAAATATTGTTCAACATTAATCTACTCATATTTTTTCAAAATATAATTTAAACAAACATAATATTTACTAGTAAATAAATTTATTGTTCAACATGTAGCAAATATAAAACTTCTGCTAAACAAATATTTTATTGTGATAATAGAAATTATAAAATTAAAATTATGCTAAATAATTATTAAAAAAAAAAGAAGAAAAAGAAGAAGAGTAACGAAAATAACAGTAAGAACAGAAACAACAGCAACAGCTCATCGCAACAACATTTTGTCTGGGTGTATGGTACGTGTATATGTTCGGATTGGTTTTAATTCAGAATTGTAAATTTAAATTTGGAATTAATCTGTAGAAATTAAATTTTTAATTTTTCAAACCAAAACCGAATTATAGATTTAAAAAATCAATCAAAACCTCCTGAATTGAACTGGATTGGTTCGGCTTGCGGATTTTTTGATTTCCTTACTCAGCACTATATTATAGGAGTCATAACTAGAAAAAAAAAAAAAAAAGTTATGACCAAACAACACATAAGGTATAACAAAAAATTCTTAGATCATAACTAAAATAATATCATAATTAACATTGCAATGAATCATAACTAACAACATAATAGATCATAATCAAAGACTATAAAAATTATAATTAAATATGCGCATCCTAATATATATATATATATATATATATTTGTTTATATTTGTGTTTTTATACTATATGCATTAGTTTTGGTCCATTTAACTTCATTAAAAAAAAAGTTAACATATTTATTTTAAAATTATAAAATTTATTATATTTTTTTCTAATGTTAAGGTATAGGTTAAAGGATTTGACTCTACTTATATTAAAAAATTTTAAAACATTCAATTTAAAACCAATTGATCACGAGTGGAGGAGCTATCGAATATATTAACCGATAGTTTAGGTAGCTTAAAAAAACAATATAGGATAATTCTAACAAAATATATATTGAGGGGATAAACTATATAACGTTTTATTGTTTTATTTATTTATTTATTTATTTTTAAGTAAGTGATTTGCTAGTCAAACTTGGACCAACATTTATAGGAACAAAAACATGTAGCAAAGTACAAATTGGGTTATCCAATCCTAAACGAAGAATACCGCTTTGAATATGCTTTCACCGAATCTATCCAAGTATTTTTTTTGGGGTGATTGATGAGCAAGTGGTGTTGGCAAGTAGTTTTGGAGTCCGGATCCTCTCCAGCTTCTCTCTCCGGCTCATCCTTCTGTCAACGGCTCAGATCACTTACAAATAAATAAATGGCTCAGATTCGTTTCTTTGAATAAAATAAATAAATAAATACATACTCAGTAACATACTCACTGCACACACACACTCTCAATCCGTCCCTTTCTCACTCTCCATCCTTTCTCACTGGACACAGACTTATCACAGTACACTCACTCTCTCTCCCTCTCTCTATCACATTTTTAATAAAAAATAAAAAATCTATTTTAATCTTTTTGATTTTATTTTCACAATATATATATATATATAATTTTTAATATAAAATTTTAATTTTTATAAAATTAATATCATTAAAAATATACTTTTAAAATAAGACTAATAGTAAATACATTTTATAAAAATTTAAAATGAATAAAAAGTAATTACTATGTTTAGTTATGCTTTCAAATTATTATTTTAATATTTTTCATATATGAAAATAATGACTTATTTAATGAAAATATACGTTTAAAATAAGACTAATATTAAATTTTTCAGAAAAAAATATATGAAAATAATGACTTTTAATTTAATTTTATTAATCAAACGAGTTTAATTTTCATATATTTTTAAAAATAATGACTTCATATATTTTTTTTGGAATGAAGATTATTTTTGAGAATTTCAAAAATATATGATTTTTGTGTGTTTTATTTCATCAAAATAATTTTTATATTTTAAAAATAATACTTTGAAAGCATAACTAAACATAGTAATTACTTTTTATTTATTTTAAATTTTTATTAAATATATTTAATATTAATTTTATTTTAAAAGTATAGTTTTAATGATATTAATTTTATAAAAATTAAAATTTTATATTAAAAATTATATATATATTATGAAAATAAAATCAAAAGGATTAAAATAGTTATTTTTTTATTTTTTATTAAAAATGTGATATAGAGAAGGTGTGATTTTAAATTCTTTTTTGGGTTAGAAATGTGTGAGAGAGAGAGAGAGTGCCGTGATAGTGTGTGTCAGTAAGAGAGGACGGAGAGAGAGAAAGGGAAGGATTGAGAGTGTGTGTGTGCAGTATGTGTGTGTCAGTGAGTATGTATTTTATTTTATTTTTTAATGAAACGAATCTGAACCATTTATTTATTTGTAGGTGATCTGACCCGTTGTCCGGAGGATGAGCCGGAAAGAGAAGCTGGAGAGGATCCCGACTCGTAGTTTTGGGGTTAAAATAATTATAAAATATAAAATAGGTTAGTTTAGTCACAATAAATAAAATATCATATTCAATTCATAATTATTACACTTTTCTCTTATAAAAAAAGTCAAAAAGTTAAAAAAATCCTTTTCGAATCAAGCTTTTTAACCCAGGCTAAAATAGCCAAAAAAAGTCAAAAAGTCCAAAAGCTAATCCAACCCACTCCCCAAACAGAGGCTAAGTCTCATATTTTGGATTTGTGATATATATATATGTATATATATATATATATTTTTTGTATATGTGTGATCTATTTAGTCATTTTGAATGTATAATGACTCATATGTCCGCTACATTATAGTGTTACATTTGAGAAGTTATGTTGGAGTGTACATTTGAAAAAAGTACACAAATGGTGTGTTTGATTGGACGGACTGGATAAGGGAAGATTAAAATCCATCGGACAGTCCTGGGACTGTGAATCCTTCGGACTATTTGGTTGGATTGGAAATGTATCATGTGTTTATTTTTTCATGCGATTAGATGTCTGGAAATGACTATTTTTAGTGAATCTAACGTTTGGTTAGACGGCTTGAATTGGATAGGATAAATGAGCAAATGACTATTTTACCATTTTTTAATTGTTTACTAAGTAATAGCAATATTAAACATATCTTTAATATTTTAATTTTTTAACTAGATTAAATTAAATTAAATTTTATTTTATTTTATTTTATTTTTTACACAATTAAATAAATTTATTTTTTAAAAATAAAATAAATAAAATATCAATAAAAATATATGTTATTTTTTTAATTAAAATTTTAAATAAATTTATATTTAAAAATAATAATAATTAAATAATGAAATTAAATAAAACATCTATTAAAATTTAAATAATGAAATTAAATAAATTATAAACAAAATTTCAAAATAAAACATCAATAAAATATCTATAAAAAATTATTTTAAAAAATTAATAAATAAAACATCAATTAAAAGTTAAACAAAATTATTTTATTTTTAAATTGAGACATTTAAATTTTATTGAATTTTGCTAAATATAATACATAATTAAATAGTAGAGGGTCAAAATGGTAATTTCATCATCTAATCCCAATAGTGGATAGTCCCCCGAAAATTGTTCCATACCCCCTCCTAGGATACAATAGTCCCTCATATGGGAGATAAGGAGTCTGGCCGGACTCTATGTCCGGTGGACTAAAAAAAAAACAAACGCTGGATAAAGAGCCTCCCCCGGATTACAATCCCAATAGTAAATAATCCCCCCCTTATCCCCCAAGAGTTTTTTTAGTGTGTTACGTTAGAGTATTGAAATGTTAGGTTTGTGAAAAATACACTAAGGAGATTTTTGAAATGCTATCTTGGAGTATTACGTTTGAGAAGAGTATATTAAGAAGTTTTTTTTAGTGTTGGAGTGGTGGAGTATTATGTTTGAAAAGTACAAATTTTTTTGAAGTGTTACATTTGAGAAAAGTATACTAAATTTTTTTTTAGTGTTGGAGTATTATGTTAGAGTGTTACGTTTAAGAAACGTACACTAAGAAGTTTTTTTGGTGTGTTACGTCCAAGTGTTATGTTTAAAAAAAAATTTAAATTGTTACGTTTGAGTGTAACATTGAAGTGATGGAAACGTGATTAAAAATTGGATTCAAATTCTCTAAGATGATGTCCCCCAATGAAGAAAGGTAGGAACATCTATAAAATCATACAAAACTTTAAAATAGGAAGTAAAGTTGTCAAAACAAAAATGACTTATCAGTGTATTAAAAAATTTATGAGACTGATTGGAGTAACTCATTTCTATATGAGACTTTCTGATAATTTTTCCGATTTTTTTTAAAAAAAAATATTTTTTATTATGTTGTTGCCTTCCACACCTTATTTATAATGGAAAATTTCAATACAGGGCATGTTTTGAAAAATTATTACAAATAAATGTTAAATTTTATAAGTATTAATAATTAAATTATAAATCTTTCCGTGATGAAATCATCACTGAAGGGTAATTCTTTCTATTTATAGTGAATTTTTAGTGAAATTCAAATTCAGCATTAATGATATATATACATGTTAATAGATATAAACGTAATTATATTATGAAAAATATTTGTATCATCAAATAGTCCAATAGTCACAATAGTTTGAAAGTCAATAAAGTCTAATGTCTAATAATCTTTATAAATAAATTAAAAAAAACATAAAAAAAAACAAAAACAAAGTCTAATAATCAATCCACCAAACCTATAAGCCCACTAAGCAAAGTCCAATAACAAATATTAATCACATACAACCCCATAATGGGGAATGAACAAATAAATCACCGCAAAACGAATCAAATTCCTTTTCATAGTAGTTAAACTTGAGTTCTCGTCACAAAAGGTACTACACAACCTTTAAACCAACTCTCCTAGTTGTATTAACATAGGATTTGTTTGGAAAGAATTTTTTTAGCTTAACTTTTTGGCTAAGCCTAGCTAAAATTAGCTCCGTTTGGGGAATTTTTTTTAACATTTTATAAGAAAAAAAGTGAAATGATTATAGTTTGGATGTGACATTTTATCTTATTGATTCATTTTGTTTGGCATATGCTAAAATAATACAATCATCTTATTTGGGTCACATCACCTCTCTATCACATTACTTCAAACACAACTCATATTTCACGTATTTTAATAAATAAAAAAAGGCAAAAAAAAAAAACTAATATAATACTCTCCAAACAACCCCTTAACTTAGTTTGTCTTTTTATGCTTGTTTAGTCCAAATCTAAACCTAACCCACTTGCTAAATAGCAGCAACGATATTTGTGTAATGTATGTGTAAAGGTGTAAATTGGGCCCTACTCAGGCTCGAGTCGGCCCATGTTGGGCTGAGTGGGCTTCCATTAAAATTCGGGTCGGGTGGGGCCGACTCACAGGCCATAAAATTAAGCCCATGCCCATGAGGTATTTGGGCCGGCGAGCTTAGGCTTGGGCGGCTTAGGCGGGGCCTGAACATTTTTTTTTCTATTTTTTACACTAAAATTTTATTTTATTTTATTAAAAATAACACCAGGCCTCGAGCAGGCTGAGCGGGTTAGGCCTCAAGTTGAGTTTTGAGTGGGCTAATGGGCTGGGCTGGGTTTCAAAATGACAACCCAGGCCCAGGCTCAAGCCCAAGCCCAGGGTTCTGGACTAGGTTCGGGCCCGAGTCTAATCGAGTCAAGCCCACCCTGGATAGCATATGGATTTCGGGCCGTTCACAGGTCGCAGGCCATTTTTACATCCCTATGTATGTGATGTTTGTGCCATTGAAACGTGCTCTCTAAATTGTGTCTAAAAAATCATAGGATTAATTTAGAATTACTTTTTTAAGTTGGGTTTGAATTTCAGTTCAAAAAAAAAAAAAAAAAAGTTCAGTTTGAATTTTAAATTTGTGAAAGAAAGAAAAAATAAAAATGTATTTTTGAAAAAAAAAATAAAGACTTGTCTTTTTGTTTAGTTGTCTTACTCGTATGTGATTTGATTATTTTAGTTATTTTTTAATTTTTTTACAAACAGACGCGTAAAAAAGTAAAAAGAGTGGTATGATAATTTGTAGTGATATTTTAACCATATTAGCCACTACCCAAACTTAAAATAAATAAATAAATAATTGAGAATGTATACAAATTTTAGGATAAACTACCAATAGGTCCTAATAATTAAATTTAATTTCCATTAAGTCCTATTGAAAATAAGTTTTAATAAAATAGTTGTTAAAAATAATTTTTTGTGATGATTTTTTACATGTTGCTAAAAATTGACAGTTAGTGACTTTCTTTTGTCATGATTTTTTATAAATTGTCACTAGAACTTATAATTAGTGACTTTTTTGTGACGAATTTTTCAAACTGTCGTTAAAAATTAAAAAATAGTAACGTTTTTTTTGCGACGATTTTTTAAAATTGTTGCTAAATTTTATAATTAGTGACATTTTTTGTGACAAAAATTTTAAATTGTCGCTAAAAATTAATAATTAATGACTTTTTTGATAGTGTTTGATGAAAATGCCTTTAATTATCATAGAAACTATTGAAGAATAAGTCTATCCATTAGGACTTACACATAAATCTCTCTGTTTTATTTGGTTTCCATTGAAAAATTCAAAACAAAACATAGCTTAAATTATTATTTTTGCATATATAGAAAAGTAACTGTGGGCCATAAATACAAGTCGCCATTTATTTTATTTTTAATTAATAAATTTAATATTTAAACATAATTTATTTTTTGTCAGAGATTATTTGTTTTCATAAAAGCCTACTTGTGTCTAGGGGTGTAAATTTGGCCCAGATTGGCCTGCGCGAGCTCTCCCAAAATTCAAGTCGGCTCAACCCGATCCACAGGCTAGAAAATTAGGCCCAGGGGTATTCAAGCCTTAGTTGGGTCGGGCCTCGGGGTGGGTTGGCGGGCTTGGGCCTGAACAAATCTCTTTTTCACCAAAAATTTATTCTTTTTCATTGAAAATGACCATTGGACCTTAGGCAAGCCAGGCCTTTGAGCGGGCTGATGAGTCAAGCCATGGCCCGAACCAAGTGGGCTGGTTCACGAGTTGGGCTTCAAAATGATGGCTAGGCCCAACCCTAAGGTCCCAAGTTAGGCTTGAATTGGGCCTAGTCGGGCGGGGTCCACCGTAGGTTGCGGAAGGGCTTTGGGCCACCTATGGACTGCGGACCATTTTTACATCCTTACTTGTGTCTTGCATTCAGAATTTTTAAATGTGATAGTTTCAAAATAATTGAAAATGTATTATATAAAAAAAATTCTAAAAAATTTCTCTGCAAAAAAATTCAAATTATTTTTTTAAAAAATAAAAATTAATTTGATAAAAAATAAATATCAAAAAATTAATTTTAAATTTTAAAAAATTAATTTTGACCTTTCGAAAGATAAAAATTATATAAAAATAAAACTATTTTTTATTTTTTTATTTCTTTACCTAAAATAATTTTTTATATTTTTTAAAAAAAATTATGAAATAAATTTCTAAAATCAATCTATAATCATATCATATGTATTAATCAATTACACAATTCTATTTCAAGATTTTCATATTTTAATATTTTCACGGGGACAAAAAAACTGAAAAAAGGTATATTAAATTTGAAGCAGATAAGACAAGGAAAAAAAAAAAAAAAAACACAGACAGAGAGGGAGAGAATAGAAATTACAAATTAGATGTACTTTTTCTTTTTTGAACAGAAAATTACAAATTAAGGTCAAGTTTGGAAATTTCAAAATAATCCATCTTTTTATTTATTTTTTATCACATCACCTCTCTACTTTTCTGCACATCTTTTCGTAAAAAAACAAAAAGTGCACTTATTTAGGTCATTCCAAACAAAAATAATTACATGAAATTTTTTATAATTTTAATATTTAAAATTTTATCATTATTTTGAAAACAAAAATGAGTGAAACACCAATAAATTTTAAAGTATAATTTTGTGAACTGTTTAATCCTTCCATTTTTTTTTTTTTTATAAATTCAAAGGTTTCATTAAAGTGGAAATCATACAAAATGGTAGTCACTTATATCTTTGAGTTTAATTTTTCAAAGGTAAAAGTGAGTTTTTCTAAATATAAAATTATATATTTGGACAATCTGCAATATAGAAGTTTTGAATTTTCTCTCTTTCTGGAACAAATCCCATATTACGAGCAAAAATATAACACTTCAATAACGTAACACTCTAATGTAATACACTAAAAAACTTTTTGATACATTTTTCCTAAATGAAACAATGTAACATTTAAAAAAAAACTTTTTAGTACATTTTTTCAAACGTAACACTCTAATGTAACACACACAAAAAACTCCTTGGGCACCGTTTGGGAAGCAAGATTTGAGGCTTTTTTGGCTATTTTAGCCACAAAAAATAAAATAGGCTATTTTAGCCACAACAAACAAAACATCACATCCAATTCACAATCATTACACTTTTCTCTCACAAAAAAAGTTAAAAAAGCTAAAAAGTTAAAAAGTCCCTCTCAAACCAATTTTTTTAGCCTAGGCTAAAATAACCAAAAAAATCAAAAAGCCAACCCACTTCCCAAACCAATCCTTAGTGTACTTTTATCAAATGTAGCACTTTAATCAATATAATCTCAAACGTAATATTCCAATATAACACACAAAAACACTAAAAACCTCCTTAATGTTCTTTTTCCAACCATAACACTTACAATTTGAAATTATACATTTATTCAAAATTTACTAAGAAATTTTTATACTCCTATTAGAATGGTTTGAAAAATCCCACATCTTTTTAGAATGATTTGAAGAATCTCACATCATTTTACTTTGGAATGGTTTGAAGAATCTCACATATTTCTTAATTTTTTTTTTGGAGTGTTATATTGGAGTATTACGTTTCAAAAAAGTTCATTAATGAGTTTTTTTGTGTGTTACATTGGAGTATTACATTAAGAAATTTTTTAGAGTGTTATATTGAAGTATTACATTTGAAAAAAGTGCACTAAATTTTTTTTTGAGTATTACATTGGAGTATTACATTAAAATTATATATTTATTGAAAATTTACTAAGAAGTTTTTGTATTTCTTTTAAAATATTTGAAAAATTCCACATCTTTTTGTAATATTTGAAAATTTTCACATTTCAAATCATTTTTATATTCTTTTTGAAATATTTTTCAAATAAAAAAAATTTTCATATAAAAATTCATCTCAAATTTGATTTTCATAAATTGTGTACCTTATCTTTCTAGCGTAAAAAAGAAATAAAAATATAACTGTAAATTTAATTTTTAAATACTATATTAAAGCTACTTTTTCAAAGTCAATTAGATTAATTAGTCTATACAAAAATATTTAAGGTTAAATGGATCATCATTTATAAGAAAATTTTTCACAAAAAAAAAAAAAAAATCCTACTGTTTAGTTATTTCCCAAAAAAAAAATAAAAAAAAATAAAAAAATTAAATTAAATAAATGGAGTTGGGTGGAGTCTGTACTGCCCGTGGTACCAAATACTCTTTCCATCTTTTTCTCTCTCTCCTTCCTAAGCTGTCTTCTTCTTCTTCTTGTTGTTCTTCTCTGTTTGTTCAGTTTCAGAGGTTTTTGAAGGGTTTGGTCCTTTTACTCAGCTCATTGAAATTTGTTGATTGATTCAAGAAACCTAGTGGTGACCATCTGATATTATACACACACACACACACACACACATATATAGTACAGATACAAAACTTTGAATCCTATGGAAGGTGCTGAAAAGGAATCTATGGGTAAGGAGGGTGATGATTCTGAAGGCCCTTGTAAGCTCAAAAGTCACCACCCAGTTGCTCCTCCTTTTCCTCCTCAATTTCAAAAGGTACTTTGTTCTTTGCATTTTACTCTCTCTCTCTCTCTCTCTCTCTCTCTGAATTTTATTGTCTTTCTTTTTGTTTCATACTTGGATTTTGTGGATTTTATCACCATATAAGTGAATGAATTCTGACTTTTGTTCTAAATTCTTTGATGGGTATATTCCAATCATCTAAATTTTTATTCAGTGTTGGAGTTCTCTCTCTCTCTCTCTCTCTCTCTGTGGATTCTACTTATGTTTTTCACTATTTATGCCATGTTTGTATATTTGATTTTTGAACCGAAAGAAAGGGGAAAATTTTAGTAAAAGAAAGTGAAGTGAAAGAAATTTAATTTCCTTCCTTTGTTTGGTAAGTGGTTGCTTAGGAAAATGAAAAAAATGAACCATAAATTAAACTGTGATGCTAGAGCATAATCTTATGTCTGTGTAAATTGGATTCTCCCCCATTGGACATTTTGCATCGGTACAATTCATTTTAGTGTTGCAATCACATTAAAATCCTCTAATGCTAATGCATTTTTTAACATAAGTGAGGAATTATTGGGATATATCACATTTGTATTGGAAAATGCACCTTCACTTTAATAATTCATGTGGGTTTTTTTTGTTTGTTCTAGTGCATAATCTTCAAATTATTGGCCAGGATGAGTTTGTATGGTATTTTTATTATATTTCTTCAACTCAGATGTTTGTGTATTTTTCTGAATCAAAGCATGTACTGTTGTAGGTTGGAGATTCGAGCGAAATAATTGAAGAACCACCAACCAAACAACACCAGACGAGGCAAAACCTGGCCTTAGAGATACCCTCAAGAACAGTTGAGGTCACTACTGAGGATTTTGTTAGAATAAATATGCCCCCAACGCCAAGTCGAACTCCCAAAAGAGTGAATTTTTCACCAATCCCGAGCCCAAGTTATTACAAATTCAATGATTGTCCAAGTCCCTTGATGTCTTCTAGAGGTAAATCATCGTTCAAAAGCCTCCTTCCAAAACTAAGCTTCAAATTCCGGAATACTAATTCAGAGATAGAGAAGGCCGCAATCCTAGCTTTGGGAGATTCACTAGCAGGGACGCAAGGTAAGCCCTTGATTCGAAGGACACCGTCCCTTACAAAACTTTTCACACCCAAGATGAAAAGAACTTCATCTTTACCTGTTACCCCCATTGTGCACTCAAATCCGGAGTCTATGCACGGAGGGAACACAGTCGAAGCTGTAAGTTTTGCCCCATATAAGCTTTTTGAGAATTGTGTTGACTTTGTAGTTTCTTAATTGTGCTTGTGTGTAATGAATATCATGATTACAAATTATAATACCCACTTGCTTTTTATGCTTTTTTTTTTTCCGATTCAGGTTCTTTCTTGATTATTTTACTTTTCAATTCTTTTTTATTTTTTATTTTTTATTTTGTGTGTATGGGGGTAATTGGTTTTTGGACCTTCCCTCAATCATTTTGTCCAAATCTCTACTTGATACTTGCAGAATTTCTCACTCTACAGAAAAATAGGACTCAGCTACCTATTCATCGTTCACGGTCCGTTCCTTCTTTAATCAAAGAAGGAAGCGTAAGGCAGATTGATCCATTAAGTGGTGTATTTCGTGTGGTTCCCACTACTCCGCGAGTGGCAGAAGCAATGCTCACAACACCGACCACAGCTCCAACAAATGATGTTGGTAATTGTCTCCTAATTGTCTTCTGTTTTAAGTACAACTTTATAACCATTGTATTGTCGATTCATTTAAAAAATTTCCTTGCGAAGTCACCAAAGCACCTTATGAATTGACTCAATTAAGTCAGTAGCATGGTGTCAAATGGTCTCGACTCCGTATCTAAGATGGTTCCTGTTACCGAGTTCTTAACATTTATATTATGTAGCAAATCCTCTTAAATCATTGCAGAAACAGAGCTTTCTTAAATTCTAAATGCTCAGTTTCTGCGCTTAGTTTACGTTTCTAGTTTCTGCTTTAACTTAATGCTCATTTTGGAGCTTGCGATAACCAACCTATGCCTTAAAGGTGTTGTGGTTCAGGTGGAAATGATGATGGTGGTGAAGACATTCCCGAAGAAGCAGCTGTTTGTAGGATCTGCTTGGTTGAACTTGGGGAGGGCGGCGACACCCTTAAGATGGAATGTAGCTGCAAAGGCGAGCTCGCATTGGCTCACCAAGAATGTGCTGTAAAATGGTTCAGCATCAAAGGTAACAAGATGTGTGACGTGTGCAAACAAGAGGTTCAGAACCTACCTGTCACCCTTTTACGGATTCAAAATGCTCAGTCACATAACTTGCGAGGAAATAGAGCTCGGCAAGCTGAAATTGCTCAATACAGGCAAGTCAATGATGTTTTCTCTTGCAAATGGCTAGGAGAATAAAAGAAATTCTAAATTTGTTATTTCTTTATATATATATGTAAATGAGTATATTGTATTAAAAATGCCAAAAAAGGTCCAAAACCCGTGTACAGAAAGAGAGAGAGAAAACTCAACACTGAAGTTGAGTTCGGCCTCCTATAAAATCTACAAGAGAGAAAGATGATTCACACGCGTGCGCACACACAAAAAAAAAAAAAAAAAAAAAAAAAAAAAATTTATACCAAAATGAAAACAGTACAATAGATTTGACATATGCTGATATTTACAATTTAAATTGCTTGGCTTATTTGTTTTTTGTTTGATGGTTGGTGGTATATTACCAAGCAAATTTTGAGGATCCAAGAAAATTTGTTCAAAAGCCTTGGGGGTATGAGTAATCATACCATCTGTAAAATGCTGATTACTAAAAGGCAATGTCTAATATCTTATTGTCAACCTTAATTTTATCGTGATCTAATTTATAACTTATGAATTTTTCTTAATTTGGAGCTGATCATTTCAACTGCTGGAACAATTTTTCTAAATTACGGCAACTTTTACCAGAGTTTGGCAGGACGTTCCTGTTCTCGTCATTGTCAGCATGCTTGCTTACTTTTGTTTTCTTGAGCAGCTTTTGGTAAGTTTAGCGACTTCTAGATATACTGCACTTTCAAGCCTACCGATGTTCCTAATATTGATTTCTGTCCATAGGTTATGAAGATGGGATCGGGTGCAATTGCCATATCCCTGCCATTTTCCTGCATATTGGGTCTCTTTGCATCCATAACTTCAACAACTATGGGTACCTTAAGTTTTTAATTTATGTAGTTTGAGACCCTTTTGCAAGCATAGTTTTGCGCCTTTGATATGCTAGTAATTTCTCTGTGTTTTGTTCTTAGTGCGGAGAAAATTTGCGTGGTTGTATGCAATTGTTCAGTTTGGGCTTGTGGTTCTCTTTGCTCACCTTTTCTACACACTGGTAAGAATTACTTTTTTCAAAATTGTTTTCATCTTAACATTTTAGGAAACAAAAACCATGAAAAGTTAAAAAAGACTCCGGTGTCGTTTGGCAACGTCTATAGTATACTGGTTTCAATTTATAGAAAACATTAAACATTTTTATGTTTATTTTGGGTAAAAATGAAAACAAAAACATGTTTAGTACACAAATTTTAAATTTTGTTATGAAAAAAAGTGAAAAGGATTGGCTGCAGGAAGTGGTTGTTGATGGTTGGAGGTGGTGTCCGGATGTGATTGTCGGTTGTGGGAGGTGGTATCCAGAGGTGGTTGCCACCGGTGGGAGATGGTTAACAGTGGTTGGAGGTGATTGTTGGCCACAAGAAGTGGTGGCCAAAAGTGATTGCCAATGTTTGGAAATGATGGCTGGTCAACCGCCTAAGATGATAGATAGTTGAAGGTTGTTTTCAATGAGAGGTGGTGACCTAAGGTGGTTACTCCCAGTAGGAGGTGGTTGGTGGAGGTCATTGGTGATGGTAGCTATTAGTGATGAGCTATGGTGGCTGGAAAGGGTGGGAAAAAATAATAATAATAAAATAATTAAACAAGGGAAACCAAGTTTCTGTTTAGTTTTAGAGATTTCTATTAATATGATCAGAAAAATGTAAATATACTGTTACCAAAAAAAGCCATTGTTTTTGTATTATTTTCATTTTTGTGTGAAAGTAAATTTCAAAATTTGAAGACATCCTAGTGTTTCCTAAAAGTGGATTGTTTTCACAAATTTTTCAAATAATTTTTGAAAAGGTTTCTATGTTTTTTGGATAATGAAATCGAAAACAATACCAACTAGGGAGGATAATTAAACATGTTAAAACATTGAACATTTTTTTCCCCCCCTTTTTTTGTTGTAGAAACGAAAACAAAAATGTTTGATACATGCGGGTTTCAGAAATTTATTTTAAAAACAAGTGCAAGGAGGTGGCCGAAGGTGGTTGTCGTAGGCTGTTGTTGGAAGTGACGGTCAAAGGTGGGAGGTGGCCGACAGTAGTGATGGCGAGTGGATGGGTGGGAGAAGGAAGTAAGGAATAAAATATTGTTTTCAAAACAAGTGAAAGCAAACTCTTTTTTTTCACAAGTTGGTAGATTGGGTTAATTGTTTATAATTCTTTGGAAATGAAAATAAACACGAAAAAGAGTTTTTGTTTATAATTTTCAAAATTTTTGGAAGTATAAATAAAAATTCAATTCAGTGATATTACATGCACCAATTGAAATATCAATTAGTATACCGATATATGCTTGGACATTGTCACTTTAAAATTATAGACCCAACCATTATACAAATTACAAAGATTTAAAATCTCTAAAATTATGTCGCATCGTCCGTTGGTATACTAATTAGTATACCAAACGGGCAGAACTCACTAAATTGAATTTGGTGTGTAAATGTTATTCTATTGTAAGGATATTGATCTTCCTGAACCTTTTTGTGATCTTTCACTGATTTAAATCCTTCTAATGTGGTCAAAAAATTCGAATATAAATTTCCAACATCCTAGAAGGCAGAGAATGAGATTCTTTCTAATGTGAAATTTCTCTATTTGTTTGTATGGGACTACAGCTTCATATGCAGGCAGTTCTCTCGGTTTTTCTCGCCACGCTTATCGGATTTGGAGGTGCGATGAGCGGGATTTCTATTCTTCGTGAGTTTTTGAAGTTGTGGAAAAGATGGCGTGCTCGGTCAAATCACCAGCACGGTTCTCAGGAGGTAACACAGTTGCCTGAATCTGCACATACACCGCAAACAGATACTCAGCCTGTAACTTAAACTGGGGACTCAGGAATCGAGTGCGTCAGCTGATTTGAAATTGTTATGAGATACATTCACGCCATAGTCAGGACCAGAACAAGCTATTTGTAAATTTTTAGATGAAATATCGCGTGTGGTTTCTCTCCAGCAACTGTACAGTGAGTACACGGTGAAGCTATGGTGTCCAAGTTATCATGGAGCTTCTTTCCCAGTGAGGAGTTACTAATTATCAAAGATTTTGCCACAAGGCTAAGCATTCGGTTGAGTTTTTGTTTTTGTTTTTCTTGCTTTTTACTCTGCTGTAATATTGTTGATGTGCATAATCCATAGTAACTCAATTACTTCCAGATCATTGAGGTCAGAGAAGTCATTCGGGCATGGTTCTAATTTAGCGAAACAAGAAATTAGCTAGTTATTACTAGAGCTGCAAACAAACTAAGGTTTTCATAAACAATCCAAAACTCAACTCAGTTGTAATTTAAACTCAGAGTTGATCTTGAGCCTTACTTTCAAGCTCAATTTATTAACAAGGCTGCATCACAAGCTTGGTCCATAGAAAGGCTTCACAAACACTCATTTAAAAGTAGGGTAGCTGTATATAAAATTAACAAGTTGAGTTTAAATGAATATCCACTAGATTAAAAGGTAAGTTTTATAGAACGGCTATTAGACTAGCAATGCTGTATGTGATGCAGTGTTAGGCAACCAAGAACAACATGTAGATAGAGATGAGTATGGCTGAGATGAGGATGTTTAGCTGGATTTGTGGCAAGACTAGACCAGACAGAATTATGAATGAATGTATTTGAGAATGGGTAGGAGTAGCACCGATAGAAGATAAGTTGAGAGAAAATCGATTGAGATAGTTTGGTCACATTCAACAGAGACCAATAGAGATTGTAGTGAAGAGATGTGATATTATAACGGTAGATGGGAGTGTTAGAGGATGGGGTAAGCCTAAATTGACGTTGGCTAGCGTTGTAAATAGAGATATGAATCTACTTAATTTGACTAATGAAATTGCCTTTAATAGTGCTACGTGGAGAAGAAGGATTCATGTAGCCAACTCTATTTGATGAGACTTAAGGCTTGGTTTTGTTTTGGTAAGTTGAGTTTAATAAATTTTTAAAAAAATCAAAATTTATTCAAATTTAATTAATTTACTTAATGATCTTTAATGAGTTTTTAGCAAGTTGAATACAAGTACAACTTGAATAGATTGATTCATATTTCATTATCTAGGGCTTCAACATCTCAAACAATAATTTTTCACAACACAACCAAGTCGTCAATATAGTAGCATGACAATGGAGACCATGCCATAATGTGGGTAATTAAATATAATTGAATGGGTACTCCAACTATGCAATTCCAATCCCTCAACAAGGAAAAAATACAAAGATAGAACAAACAAAACAAAACACAACGCATTTTCAAAACAAAAATGGATCAACCAAAACAAAACCCTACTGATTATACATTTCAAAGAAGCAACTTCCATAATACTAGTCAGCTACAGTAGACAGTTGTTTCATACTTACAAGCCGGGTAGGCCGTCTCTTCCCAATTTCATATCACCACACAAAATGGCACTTTTACCCCTGGGATATACAATGGATGTCGTTGGGGCTTTGCTAGTTCACAGTTACTGAACCAGTTGAAGTTGAAATGACGGAAATGACCAAAATGCCATGTAGAAATGCGACTCCATGAAAAGGAGATTGGTTTTGCCTCACTTTGAATGACTCTTGTCATTGCTTGTAACTAGAACTGCCAAGTTTTCCCAACAGCAATGGCTTCTCCTTCAAACTGGAGTTTAACACAGAATCAGAGCTGTTTGATTGACTTTCAGAAAACCCAGGTCTCATCCAGATCTTAATGTGTCCCTCTCGGCAGATAGTGAGGACAGATTCCTGAGTAAATATCAAACCAGAGAGGGGTTCGGTGTGAACACGGTGTGTGACTAGTGGAGAGAGCTTTGGAACATCTCGCATGCTTGGAGCAGGTTGCAGTATACCAACAGGGCAAGCACTGTCCCAATGAGATGACTGACTTCCCGTGCTGAAAGTGGGGGACCCACCAGGAACACGGACAGTAGGGGACCCACCAGGAGCACGGCGTAGAGGCACAACAATTTCATCCATCTCCAGGTCCCACAGAAGCAACTGTGTGTCCTGCATAACAATATTAAGTTGCAAATGGCAAGGCATAAAGACATTGCAGCTGGCAAATACTGACATAGCACAATGCAAAGTTCAAATTTTGACTATAAGGTGAAAAAAAGTATATTCTTAGGCACATGGTTTTAAATAACGGTATTGGGATATGTATCGGTATTGGCAATATGGTTATAAATCAGCCAATATTGGACAGTATCAGCCAATTCTTGCACTTGGAATCTACCAATGAACCATACTCTGTGCGGAGACATGTCTAGGGTTAAACAATTCACAGAATTCATCAAAACAAATGTGAGAAGACTGGCCTTTATGATGATAATAACAAATTCTGTTTCCTAGACACTAGTGAAGCACTTGTGTGAAAAATGACCTCAGTATACAGCAGGCCCTGATGATGATGACTGTAAAACTTCCCATCTTTTCTAGTCACATATGACAGGCTTAAAACACTCTAGTAAGCATAATCATTATTTTTTTCCTCCTATCATTCCCATCATGTTGTTGAGCATTAAGTTGAGAACCATTGATAAGCTAAAACAGCAAATGGGATAGTTCCATTTTCCATTCTACCTGGTACCAACTCCTTTAATACTTTCCATTGGAATAACTAGCAGGAAAATTATCTCATACCAACAGATCCTTCAGAAGTGCGGATCAATCCCATGACCAGACATATTATTTGAACAATTCCACACTTGGCTTCAGAGGACAAATATGAAGGAATAAAAATAAATAATTGAAGCAACGTGGCTTCAAGACTGAGAGCGGCCACTTTGTACTGTTTTCCTTAATCTTCCTTTCGTGTTTGTCGTGCTTGAGATCCAAAGTAGGAAGTCTGGTCATATTCCTCGCAATTTTACACCCAAACCATGGTTTGGCACTAAAAATCATTATGACATTCAGCCTCTATGTATATTAATCACAAAATATAACTAATTAACTAACATTCAGTTAGACGCAGATTAATTTAAAGGAATCAAAACCACCACTATCACTGACGACTGTTGCATCAAATATGGAGTTCTATATACATCTCAGTTGCGGAGAATTTCACAAATAACCATTTGTTAGGAAGGAAGCTAAATTGACTCAACTAGATGATAAGAGCCATATAATACCTACCTTCAAGTTTGAAGAAAATACAATTTGCCCCACACTTTTGATATAATTACACTTGCCTCCCTCGAGATTTTAATTCGCATAACACATAGGTCCTTTTTCATCAGTAATTCGTGAATCATATTGGATAAAAAAATAATATTGTCATCTCTTTTATACTAAAATGTATATTTACCTTTGTTTATTTCAGTGTCTACCTACCATCTACATTAGTTTTATGTCAAAGTTGTGGGGCTAACTACATTTTTCTCAAACCTTAAAAGAGGTGAGTGTAATTTACCCTAATAAATAATATTTAACACCAGTGAAAATGAAACCATACAAATATGCATCCATAAAAGATATGTTTATCTGTTATTGGCAATTATTTATGACTGCTCAAAAAGATACCTGTCCAACAGAACCAAACCGGTACATGACATGTTCCTCTAAGCCATCTGAACTTGGTGATGACCAATATGAATCAAAAGCCACTCCACTGACCTGCCACCCTCCAGTAAAAATGAATATGGCAGTCATCATTATTGATCTTGAAAGGAAACTATGAGTTCATACCATTCACAGTAGAAAACTTACCCATGAGTTGTGTCCCTCACCCCATGCTACAACCTTCCGATCTTCCATACTCCAAACTTGAACTAGATCATCTTCACCTCCAGTCAAAATGTATTTGCCATCCACGCTGTTGAGGTGCATTTGGTATCAATTATACTAATCTCTTGAAATGGGTTTAATAGCTAATCTAAAAGAACTCCTAGGAAAAACAGCATTGCTTTATGAAAAGAAACAAAAAACAGGAGAAGATCAAAAGGGTAAACAAACAATAATCTCTCATGGAAGGAAAGCCACAAAAGTTTCTCACCTCCAAGCGCAACATAATAAAGCACCATAATAGCTTTTGCTACCACATATGAGTTGTTCATTTTTGTAATCAAATACACGTAGACAACCTACAATCATTGATTAATCAAAGCCCATATGTATCATTAACAAATACAAATGGAAAAAGAGAGAAAAAATACAAAAACAAAGTAAAACTGCTGTACGCTACAAAGAAATTAGATCAAGACAATACCATCTCTTCCAACAGTTGCAATATATGTCCCATCAGTTGAAAAAGCAATGCTATTAATTGAACCTTGGCATATATGCCATCTAGCAACTGGGTTCTGCATAAACCCACACAAAGTCAACAAACATACAGGTGGAAGTACTCGACATATAGTACTCTGTTCACTTAACACCTCTCTACATGGTCATTCAAGAAAGCCATAAAGTTTCACAACGTCCCTTCAGTAGCATTATGGGACTGCCAGTCCATATGATCCAACAAATATGTAAATAAAACTAAGCTATGTCAGAACAAGGATGCTACGATGTCCATTATAAAAGTAATAACCACATCTCAAATTAAAGCACGAGGCACTTGACATATACTTTAATCTGCATGATGAGATGAGAAGTATATCCACGCTTCTCCAAAATAAAGATCATGATGATCATCCTATTGTTGGTTTCTGTTTACCTTATAGTTGCAACTTGCAACCTTACACAGGCAGATGCACAAACACATCCAGCATGGTTAGTCCAAGTGTTATTGGCCAAAATAACACTATCTCTATATAACACACTATAAAAACTAATTCCTATAATAGTACTTTTTGGGAAGTTCCTCAATTGTAGACTCTTCTTTTCTTCAATTTTTTCACAAACCCATATTAGTTCGTTTAACTTTTTTGCTTCTCTCTGTAAATTGTAGACTCTGCATTATTGTCAATGTGGATACACCAGGTTATGTTTCACTTGTACCCTACAATCTAAAATGCCAACTACTTGGGTCAGCTGCATGGATACTTCTTCTTTAGTCAACTATAATATTATGATATGTATCCTCATTTGAAGCAATTGTGCCTTTTCTCTCAAACCACCCCATGCTCTCCTTGGTCTCACTCTTGTCCTCTGGCACCTTCACCTGAATTAAATTACTTCTACAATCAATACAATATACGGCCAATAAGACAATAATGCTCCTACAAAGAGGGAAATTTTTTACCACCCTGCACTTGCTGCAATACAGATATGGTCCAAACAGTCTGCAACTTTTAAATTCTCTTGTCCTAGTGCCTTTACGAGATATTAAGATGTCACTTGACTTGAGCATACAAATGCATTTAACAGAGAAAGTGCTGTTTTTTGAACATGCTGAATACAGTAATTCTTATGTTTGTAACATCAGGACCAATATTTCACATAAAACCTGGGTAATGCATGTTATTTCACCCGTGCAATGAATAAGCTTCCATTCGTTGCATCCTATCTATATGAGACAGAATTTGTGAACTTTAATGTCCAGAAAGAACTATATAATGAGAATAATTGTAATCAAGGTCCTACATATTAGAATATAATATTTATATTATATATAATTTCCTCTTGATTTTGATAACATGTTTTAGCATTCCAAGCAGGTGCCAAAAAAAATTCTTATGAAAAAATTCTATATATCAGATGAAAAGAAAGAAATAAATTTAACAAAGATTGATTCATTTAACAAGAAAATAACCCACATACTTAGGAAACCAGGTACTCATCAACCAGTACCTTACTGTAGCGTGCATGTGCAACAGAAAATTGAGTTTGATCTTTGATAAGAGGGAATGAAGGATCACCAGAACCATCTTTGTTCTGGAAAAAGAAAAAGGAAGAATATTATAATAAGGCACAAACATAAGTTCACAAAACGTATAAAAGTTAAGGGGACCGTGAAAAGTGCATCTATTAATATTTAAGGCTTGCCTTTTCATACACGTACAAATTTCCATCTGCATGAGCAACAACGAAAGTGCCATCTCCATTGGGAACCCAAGCAATACTTGTACAACGACTGTTTAAAGCAATAAGATTACTTAATCAGACAAGAAACCATCTATAAACTTCTTGCACATAGTTCTTGACTCCTTCATGGTAACAAAGGTTATCACTTACTAATGTATGTAGATCACCCTCCTTGCTATTTCCATTTTAAATAAGAAAATGCAGACAAAATATACAAGTTATCACTTGTATATATATAAACCAGTAACATAAGTAATTCATTTTCTGGGGATAAATAAGATAGAACTTAATTAAGAGTTGATCAATCTAAATCGCCAACAAGACAGTAAAAGCTTCCTAAAAATGATGGTGTTTGCTCCCATATTTTGTATAATTTCAAAAGATCCAATACGAAATGGACATGTGGCTAATTGAAGATGTCATCTGGTGTTCGACATGTTTTGAACTACCAACAAATAATGGAAGCAGTACCACTTACCAGAGGCCTTTTATTATTATTATTATTATTTTGGCATAAGATAGAAGTCATTAGTTAGATTACTCTGCAAGCCAATGCCTCTTAATAGACTTGAAACTGAAACCTCACACTAGCACCTAAGTGCTCTTTCAAGACCACTTGGGCTATAGCCCAGGTCTTACCAGAGGTCAACTGGAAGAGCAATTTTTGGCAATTATCAATGATCAATCATAAGAGCAGTTGTTTGGAAGGAGTTTCAGATGTCTTTATACCATCTCAATTCTACTTTCGCATTCTCAATCAAATTTCTTGTGTTTTCTTTGGTGGATCATAATCATAAGTGTACAATTTTAAACTTCAAGGGGGTAATGTGTTTTCGGGCTAAACCAAAAGAACAACTCAAGTAACAATTCCATGACAATATTTTACAAGAAATCCATGATATCTTGTTTTGTGGTAAATAAAAAACCATGATATCATTTTACAAGACGTTCACATGTTTTCAGAGAGACTTCCAAAGTGGTCTTCCCCTCATTGCCATCCCTTCGGCATTACATGGTCTAATTTATTTTTTTTATCACCCAAGTAGAGAGAGAGAGAGAGAGAGAGAGCTTAATCCTCCAAGGTGACCATAAGGGACGAAAGAGCAACAAAAACACAACAAAAGATAATGACCTTCAATAAACCCCTCCCACTTCCAACTTAGTTACTCCCACTCTTCCTAGCAGAATTAGCAACCATCCTTGGCTTCTTTTTCTTTTTCTTTCTTTCTTTCTTTTTTTTTTTTTTGGCTTCAATAGAAGCTATCAGCTTTATAGCCTCATTCTCAAATCCTTTGCACTCAGACTATTAACTTTCTTCATAACCCAATTTGATACCTAAGACCTATAGGCCAAACTTTGAGACAGGCCACCTTCCTGAAAATTAACCACCTTCTGGTTGATTCTCCTCTCCAGAGCCACCAACTCCTTACAGTGTCAACCTCAACTTACAGTGACTACCTCTCTAACATGAAGAATCTTAAACGTCAGTAAAGGCAACATTGATCATTCATCAATCAAGCTTTGTTCTTCCTTAAAATGAATTTACATATGAATATATGAGTGGTTTTTCATCAATGAAATTCATGATGAGGAAGTACTGAAATTATGCTTGTTAGACAGAGACAGAGTAGCGATAAATCTATAAATTTTACAATAAATGAAGAGTGATTAGATCATACATTTATATAGTGCAAGGATAATTGAGTAAAAGCCTTGCCTATTATTAACACAACCATCTTTGTTATAATGCTGGGCTCCAACAAGCTTCTTCCCCACATCTTGTAATTGTTGTCTCAGTGACACTGAATAGACTACAAAAGACACGAACCAATTAATAATTCACAAAAGTAGAAAACCAATTAATAATTCACAAAAGTAGAAAACTACTTATCAGAATTTTGAATTTTCAGGTACAACAAAAAAAAAATTTACCATCTCCGGAATTCAACCCAATAAGCAAATCATGTCCATCCTTAGCATCCGGATCAAATGCATGGCAAACAGGATTCGAATTACTAAAAATTATAGACTTCATAGGATCCTGCATTGAACAGCAAACTACTGAAATTGAATCCAGCTTAACAGAGTGACAATTCAAGGGGGGGAAATCCACATTTGACACCAAACTACCTTATCTTGAGAATTCAAATCACTAATGTAAATCGTATCACCGACATTGAATACCAAGTAAGTTCCTTTGCCATCAAAATTTGAGGTGCCCATCAAACTATAGGGATTTGAAGCACCAAGTGATCCAACTCTACCAGGCCCACTTACAGACTTACTCCCACCATTGCCTCCAACAAAACTAAGTGCCCGACTGCCATTCCCGCCACCTAAGAATCTTGCTGCTGCTGATCTCACGCCACTGCTAATGCCCATACTTGATGAAGTCGATGGTAGAGCCTGCACTGGCTTATCCTTGAGATGAGCTAGGGTTACCTGACAAACATAATTAACCAATTTTGAAAATACAAATCAATCAATAAATAAAACTGACTACCAGATACCAAAACAATCAAAATTAACCAGAAAATGCTTTAATTTTGGGGTGTGGCTACCCTCCATATTCCTCCATACTTTATTTTTTGGGTTCCATTCTAGGCCCATATTGATAATCTAAACCGTTTATCTCATAAGCCCAACAATTTAGATGAGTTATGCAAAATTTAGTTTCATCAGATATACTAAATATAATAAATTGCATCTTGTTTTTTAAAATGGACAGTAATTGTTAATTTAAACTTAAACTTTTCATTCTATAAAAAAACAAGTGACTTGTTTATGTATTCATTAATGAAGCTGATTTTTTCCTGATACGGTTTTCATTGTGAGATTTACAAGATGAATGATTTAGATTATGCCTAGAATTGAGCCCAAAAAAACCAAAAAATGAAGCATGGAGAAGTATGGAGGATAAGAGTATGGAGGGGAGTCAAACCGTTAATTTTGGTCCCAAAAAAATGGAGTCGTTTTCACAAACAGGTACTGAGCAAAACAAAAGAAAGCAACTACATGAGACCAAAAGAAACAAAATTAACCAATGACAAGTCGAATCGATGGCAAAACTGTAGTTTAAAGAATGGCTAGACTTCTAATATTGATTTTGGAATTGGGTATGAAAATTTACACGAAAAGCAAGTAAGAGATTAACGCCCTGATACCAGAAGAATCAAAACTACTCAGAATATTTGGAAACTGATTTTCAAATTTTGATCTTGAAAGTGGTACCAAGAAAATAAAGAAAAATAAAAAAGGAAATTAACTTAGCTAAGACTAAATCGACCAAAAACATTTGAAATTTAATTTGAAAAACTGGTTTTAGCAAATGGGCTGATTTCAAAATTTGATTGATTTTTTGAAATGGGTTGATTCGAAAATTGAATTTGCAGAAATGGGTGTAGAAATCAAAGTACCAGAGTGACAGTCTTGCCATGGGAGTAGTGAAGGAGACCAGCAGGGTAAGTTTTCTCGTAGTGAAGCTTGTAACGGCCTTGTTGGGTTTTGAAATAGGTCTTGAGTACTGGTGATTGGGCGTTCGTGGCTGCCGAGGATGATGTCGAAGACATCGTTGTATTGTGTTAGAGGTAGTAGTACTAGCGTTGATCATGATTATCTAAACAAGTATGAGCTAATACTATACATACATACATATCTCTCTCTCTCTCTCTCTCTCTCTCATCTCAGAGAGAATCAATGGGCGGTTTGGATTCAGTGGTTTTGTAACATTTTAATGGACAGTTGTAAAGAAAAGTTTGTGTTTTTTTAAGGGTTGATGATTGAGTTTTGGTAATGATAGTCGATGGCATCGACGGTGGGGACATCTCTCTCTCACATGCGGGGTTGGGATTCATCATTCGACTGTCAAGACTGTTTTTGTTAACTTCGGGACTTTTGAGGAAAGTTTCAGTACATTTATGTTGATTGTTAACAAACACAACAAATAACACACACAGAGATGGCAGTGGGTTGATTCGGGTCGGGTATTCCTGCGAAAATAGAATTCAAGTCGTTCTGTAAATTAATGGGCTGATTCATGGGTTAAAATCAAGAATAATACTATATGTATTAATTAGTACATTAATTAATATATTAATGAATGATGTGATATAATTTTAGAAACTTTCAGTCTTTGTAATTTATATAACGAGTGAGGTTATGATTTTAAAATGACAATATCATAATTATATTAGTACACTAATTAGTATATCAATTAATATGTGTAGCACAATTGTAAAATCAAGGTAATTAAAATTGAGATTCTATATAGGATTGTTGGAAGGGACTTGTAAATCGGATTGTAAAATCGAATCAGTATTGTAAAATTATACTTTTAATATAAAACAAAATAATATATTATTTATAATGCTAATGCATGTTAAATAATGATAAAATCATTAACAAAATGCTTAATTTGATATAATATAATGTATCTTTTATATTATCATAAATTAGAAGAGAGGTTTGTAGAAAGAATTTATAATCAAAATTTTTAAATAAATATACACATATACATATGTATATAAGAAATAAACAATAATAAATTTTTGGGGTACTTACCAATTAGTCCTATTCACTAGACTTATTTACCTACAGGTCCTAACTAATAAATTTAACACTATAAAAATAAGAGAGTGATAAATTTATCACTAAAAAATTATTCATAAAAAAAGAGACTGATAAATTTATCACTATAAAATTATTTATAAAAAAAAAGACTGATAAAATTTGTCTTTATCACTTAATAAATTATATCAAATAGGACTTAATGGGTAATAAGTCTCAAAGTAGGACCTATTGGGTAATAAGTCTCCCAAGTAGGACCTATTGGTAGTTTACCCTAAATTTTTTTGGTAGGATTGGGATCCTAATTCAATTTTACGTGATTTTATGATTAGAGTCGTAATTATTTTAAAATCTTACTAAATTTAAAATTTTAGTATAATTCGGATCAACTAGAATCATAAAATCTCAAGATCCTATGATCTGGATCAAAATTTTGATAATCATGATTAAAATCTTAAGTTCCAATTCTGCCAACAAATTGAGTTGAGACAACCTCACGAATCTAACTGATCAATGGGCTTAATAGGCTATCTGTCAAGGGTCAATGAGCCCGACCCGCAGGCTTAGTCCAACACTCCAAGATTTAAGTCTTATTTTATTTGTGCTTTTCTTTCTTTCGTTCTGTTTTTTTTTTGTTCTTCATATTTTTAACGAGCTCAAGGGCCAATGAGTCGGGTTTGTGGGCAGGTTGATGTTGGGCTAGGTTAGGTTTCAAATCCTAGGTCCAACCTCACTCAGGCTAAGTGTCTGTTTGGCAGAAATTATAATCAGCTTATTTCAACTTTCAGCTTAATTTAAGCTATTTTGATGTGTTTGGTTTAGCTTATAGCTTATAGCTTATAGCTTTTTAGAAGTCAGAAATTAGCTTATTCTTTGAGTGGGGTAGGAAATGCTTTAAGAATAAGCTGAAAATCAGTTTATGTTCATAGTTATAAGTTATAAGCTGTTTAGGCATAAGCTATAAGAACTTTCCCGCAACTCTACCAAATGCTTTTTGAGATTCAGGCTCAAGCCAAGCATTCCTTCTAGCCAAATGATAAATTTACTAATAAATATCAATTATCAAACAATACGATTGGGACCCCTCCCACTCACCCCCCCCACACACACGCGTGGGGTTGGTGAAAAAAAAAAGAAACCAAACAAACAAACAGTTTTCAGCCAATGAAAAGGAAAAGGGGGTCGTGGGGGTGTGTTCTCAAGGGGGTCTTAGTCTTTTTTCTTATCAAAAATGAACTTATTTCAAGAAGCTATTTAAATAATTATTTTTATTTTTTATTCATTTAAATTTACACATTACACCTTATAAGGTCATGAGCAACATTTTTTGATATTTTAATGAGAATTTTTTCTAATTCTTCCTTTAAACATTTTGTAGTATGTCAATATCAAAATTTTATTTTATTTGCTTTATTTTTGAACTTTTTAAGCTGACAAAAATTAATGAATTTGAAACGTAAAAATTTTTACAAAAACTTTTCAAAATATAACTATTTAAACTTGAATTTTCAAATTTGATTTGCAGATAAGTTGGGCTCTTTGTATTTTGTTAGACTAGCTGATATTTCTTAGGGTTAGGCTTAGGGGTGGTTTGAGATGTCTTAAATAAGTGTACTTTTTGACTTTTTATAAAAAGATGTGTAGAAAAGTAAAGAGAAAATGTTGATTGATGTGACCCAAAAAAGATAAAAAGATAGACTAAAATAGGTTATGCCAAACAAGACTTTAGGATAAATCATTTATGCCCGATATCAAGTTGGGCAAGGCTAAACCCGACATAAACCCGACCCGTCCACTCTACCCCTAGCCCAGGTTGGCAGTATTTTGACAACTATAATACGTAATGGGCTTTGTTGGTCAAATGGCAAGGGTTCATATGATTTTTCAATAATGCCTTTCCTATTTTTGCCTTAAGCCATTGTAATTTTGGGCTTTATCTGCCTTACAACTTTGGAAAATTACAAGTCAATGTATTTTTTCAAAAAAAAATAAATTCAAATAATGATAAAATTTATAAACGTTTCTATTAATCCGTAAATATTTTGTCAAAAAGCCATGTGTAATTTCCCCAAAACTTTGAGAAAACTACACATCAGTGTAGTTTTTCAAAAAAAATAAAAATAAAAAAATAATAATAATAAAAAACTTTATAAATATTAATAATTAAATTTATAAACTTTTTCATTAGTTTGTAAATATTTTGTCCAATTTTCACTTATGTGTAATTTTCCCTAAAACTTTCCCTACTGTGGGATTTGAAGATGGGCCTCTGACCAACAAGGGCTTTTGTTTTGTTTTTAAATTCTAAGTGGGCTGATTTGCAAGTTTATTGTTGATTCTCATTTGGTAAAACTTATGGGTGCTTATGGGATGAAAGAACTAAATTTCAAAAGTTAATTCACTTTTCAAACTTAGTAATGTGGCACCCTATACCTAGAATGAATTTTGTCTACACATTTTAATTATGGATAAATTTAAAAAATTTAGAAAAATGATATACAAGTCCATTTTTTAAATTTACTTTTTAAACTCAATGATGTATAAAAAATATGATTCGCATTGGCTAATGATTAGAGGATATGTAAGAGAGAGTTACATTAAATATTCTAATAGATTGTTATATCATTGAATTTAAAAAGTAAATCTAATTTTTTGGTCTTAATAGTACTACTAAAAAAATAATTAAGTAATCTCAGAGTAATAATGTGACGTTTCTTAATAGGGGTGGCAATTTGAACCCGGCCCGACAGGGACCCGATCCCCCAATCCCGATTTGAGCGATTTTTTTTCGAAAACACCCCCGATAGGATAGGGATGTTATTCAAAAATTAATCTCCGATCAATTTCGGGCCGAGGATAAGGATAAGTGTCCAAGCCCCATCCCGCCCCGTCCCCGTCCCTGGCCCGATTTGTCCCCAAAGTAAAATTACCATTTTACCCCTATATATATATAAAAAAGGAGAAGACAACCTCCGCTCTGCTTCCCCATTTCACTGATACAAATCCCTCTCCCTTTCTCTCCTCCCTACGACTCTCTCTCTCTCTTCTCCCTTACAAATCCATTTTTCTCTCTCTCTCTCTACTCTTTTCTCTACTCTCTCTTCCGCATCCGAAGTCGTCAACTCGATCCTCCGACACCGTTGCCTCTTCCGATGCCACTACCTCCTTCGACGCCACTACCACCGTGCTACCCCCTGGCTAGTGGCCACCGTCCCTCACTAGATCTTCACCGCTGCAGATTTACTCTAGGGATTACGAGATCGATCGAGCATGGTGGAGTCCTCCATGAACTCCACCAGATCTAGTTTCTCTCTCTCTCTCTCTCCTCCGTCGTGCTCTCAGATCTTTGTTGATAATGCATGCAACACACTCAGATGCTCTTAGATCTTTCTGTCAATTTTTTTTTTATTATTTATTTTTATTCTGTTGTTAATGATTTGTTGTTGATGTTGAAAATGTATTGTGTCTCTATGTTGTTGTTGATTTGTTTGATGATGTTGATGATTTTGTATGTGTGTCTCAGATCTGTGTTGTTGTTGTTAAAAATGTATGTGTGATGTTGTTGTTGATGATGTTGAAACAAATTTAGGGAGGGAAATTTTTGGGGTCGGGGAAACCCGATCCCCGATCGGGGGCGGGGGTGGGAAGAGTGATAGGTTTCCCGTCGGGGATCGGGGCCGGGGACAGGGATGGGGTTGGGCTCGGGGCCATGTTCACCATCAAGGATCGGGGACGGGAAGTGTGATCCCCGGCCCCGCCTCGCCCCGTTGCCATTCCTATTTCTTAGACCTGACAAGTGAATAACCACAAAACACATTATAGGTAGTTTATTCTATAGGTCTTAACTACCTAACAAATGTTAGCTAAGTTTTCATCATCGGTTGGAAGCATTACATGACAATGCCAAACTCCAGAGCTACTGGATGGTTATCTATAAAATTATTAGTAATTTTGACAAGTATGTAACAAAATTATTTAATTTGAAAGTCTGTGTCAAAATATTTAGGAAAATTTACGAGCCATTCGTATTGAGTAGACTTATTTACCTATAAGTCTTGTTCTTTTTTTCACCTATCAACATCCTTAAAATACCTTTCATTTACTTTCTTCATTCCTATTATCAACACTCTCCTCCTCTAGTAGCAACCACCACTAGTCACCGGCAACCACCTCCGGCGATCACTTCCAGCGTCGGTGATCATCTTTGGTGTCGACGACCACCTCCGGCAATAATTTCGACAACTTTTTTTTGAATTGTTTCAACAAAAATAACATCTATCACCACTACATTATTACTACCACCACCTCCACCACTCAATCACTCATTCATATTCTCTCTCTCTCTCTCTCTCTCACTCTCTCTCTCTCTCTCTCACACACACACACACACACATAATCACTGTAACATATTTTAAATATTTATTTACTCACAAAAATAGAACCACATAGACATATATAACATACTAATCTAATAAATTTACTAGAAATACATTAAATGATAAATTTATCACTAATAATTCACCAGTGATAAATTTATCACTGATCGGTTTCTAAAAACATTACAAATAAATTTGATTCACTCATTTTTCCTCAAGTTAACTCACTTACTTACAAGAATCTACCGTCTCCTCTTACACACACAGAGGAAACAATAGAAATTGGTAAATTTATCATTGAGAGAAAAAAAAAAAAAAAAAAAGAATCCATCAAATCAACAAAAAATTAAAGATACATCCGGTGATAGTTTTTACTAAACATAGCAATCATAAATTCATCATTGCTAATCATTTATCACTGATTATGATTAGCAGTGATAAATTTATCACTGACAAAATTCTACAAACATTAGTTTATAAGAAGTTGATACATCTACAAGGGAAGAAGGGCGAGATTTGAAAAATTTAAAAAAAAAAAAATGCTAAAAATCAAACCAAATCTAAACAAAACCAAAAAATAAAATATCTTTTTGATTGGAAATATTTTTCAAATTCTGGCAAGATTCTCACAGTTGTTTTCGGTGGATCTTCTATGATGGAGTATAGATTGGAGATGATAGGATTTAGATCAGTAATGGTGAAATATAGATCGAGAAAATAGAGTCTAGATCGATGACAGTGGAGGTGGTTGATGAACAACGGTGGTGGATTAGTTGTGGTGGAGTATAGATTGACGACGGTGGAGATGGTTGGTGAAGGTAGTGGACAATGGCAGCGGTGAGAGCTACGATGGTTGCAATGAGGATGCATAGTGGTAGTGGTGGTGGCTACGGTAGTGGTGCACGGCGGTTGCGGTGGTGGTGAACAGTGGTGGCGGTGCATGGTGGAGTAAAGTTCTTAGATTGTAGAGAGATGGAGAAGTTCTTAGAACTGTAAAGAGAGAGGGAGAGAAAAATAGAAAAATCTAGAAAATTGTAAAGAGATAAGAGAAGATGAATAAAATATTTAATGGGCACATTAAAGACATTTAAGGACTTAGTGGTGCATATGAAAAGCCTCTAGGACCTAATGGATAATAAGTTGATAAAGTAAGACGGACTCATATAAAAAGCCCAAATATTTAATCTACCTTTTACTTACATCGTTTGATGGAAAAATGACTTAAATAAATTCGGTGGTGCTATATGTATTAATTAGTGTACTAAGTTATGACATTATTATTGGCCACACTCATTAATCACATTACAAATTTCAAAAACCTTTTAAATTATAACACATCATCAATTGGTATATTATTAACATTATTCAAATAAATTAGTTACTTTCAGTTGTATTTAAACTATCAAACTTTAATCTAGCAGAAGTTGTACATAGCCTTAGGTACACTTGAAAAATTGTTTACGCTAAATCAAGAAATTAAAATTCAACTCCTAATTGCTCTTTTCCTATTTTATATTAAGTTGTTCAAGTACAGAACATAAAATGAATTAAAAAAAAAAAAAAAAAGAGTACAGAACATAAAATGACTTCATATTTCTTTGAAGGAGACTTGTAAAGCCAGAGTCCTATATATATATATATATATTTTTATTACAAAAGCCATAGTCATGTTCACTCGACCTCTCACCCTATCCTATCCACAACTTTATGCTGGAGTGTCCAAACTCGAAACTGATTAATCCAATTTTTTTTTTTATTTTTTATGTTTTTGGTTTAAACTTTGACGCAATATAGAATTTGGAGGTCACATATATATGTAGTAACAAGTAAGATGTCAGTTAAATGGTTCTCAATGCTTATCTAAGAGGCAGTGAGATGTTACATATTGCAACACTGCTTAGAATTGGAACATCACAAGCTTATAAGTCCCTCCAGATATGTCATAGTTGTCATTAAATTGATCCGTTATTTGTATCGATTTGTATATGTATATATATTGGTAACGAGTGTATTCGATGCTTTACCTCTGAGTATATGTAATGTGCTTAATTTTAGACATAGACCTTAAGATGGCCTCAAGAGAGTCGAATAATTTATGAGAATCGAACTCATATCACTTCATTAACACGTCCATTAGTTGTATAAAAAAATTTGTGGAAGTTACTTCACAAGGCTGTCCCAAGCAACAAGGAAAATGAAGATCATTCAATGATACCCACAAAAACCTTCGATCAGCCTACTCTTTTTTGAACAGAACAATCAATCTGCCTACTCTGCTCTGCTGTTTTACCCCCATTTCTAAGCAAACTCACTAGCTATCTGCTTCAGTTTCAGCACCATCAACACCTCCCTCTCTCACTACCTTAAACAAGATAGCTAGGATATATGAATGTTCTCTTCCCACCTTAAAAATACACCCTCTTACCTAACTTCAAATTCACTTCCCATCTCACCTCCCACTCCATAAAACCCCCAATTCCATCCCGAGTTTCACCACAGCTCTCTTCTTCACTTTGCAACTTCAAACCAGTACTAGTAAGTCATTACATTACCAACAAAAACTCCATAAAAATGTTGAACCAGCTTCTACTCATCATCACCTTCCTCTGCTTCCCCACAGCTTTTGCTCAGTCTCCAGCACTACCGCCACAACCTCCAGCTACTCAGTCTCCAGCACAACCTCCCCAAGTCCCTGCCACCCAGTCTCCGCCACCAGCACTAGCTCCACAAGTCCCACTAGTCCAGTCTCCACCCGCACAACTTGCACCAGGTCCAGCCCCACCAGGCCCACCCAACATCACCGCCATTCTCGAAAAGGCCGGTCACTTCTCTACATACATTCGGCTACTAAAGGCCACCCAGATTGATAACCAAATCTACAAACTCCTCAACGACTCCAGTCAGAGCCTAACCGTGTTCGCCCCATCTGACAATGCCTTCGGCAACCTCACAACCGGTACTCTCAACTCGTTCTCAGACGAGCAAAAGGTCCAGCTGGTGAAATTCCACGTCATCCCTTCTTTCCTTTCGATTCCTGCATTCCAAACAGTGAGCAATCCGTTGAGCACGCAGGCTGGAAGTACTGTTCAGTACCCAATGAATGTGACCATGGCAGGGAATCTCGTGAACATCAGAATTGGGATTGTTAACACCACAGTGATCGGCACAGTGTACTCCAATAAGCAGCTGGCGATGTATCAGGTGGACAGAGTGCTGCTTCTGTTGTCTTTTTTTGTCTCTATTTTGCTTGCTCTGGCACCATCAAAGCCTGTGAAGAAGGCTCCGTCTCCTGTAAGCGACCAGTCGGCTAGTAGTACCGATGCATCGGTTCAAGCTTCCGGTGTTGTGCCTCACCGTGCATTCAATGTTGCTGTGTGGTTTGCTGGTTTGGTTATTGCAGTGGTGTGTTTCTGTCTTTGAGTTTAGAACTTGAGAGCTTGTCGTTTAGTTGAAAGTGTCTCTGTGTCTTTGTGTTGGAAAAAAAAAATTGTACCAAGTGTTTTTGGATTCGGCTTGTAAACTATCATCTTTCAATAAATTGAGTGTTTTTTTTACAATTTCATAGCTCGTAAGTCAAAAACCAGTAATACTATAAACTAAAAAAAGTACACCTAAAAATATGTTTATGGATCACAATATTTTTTTTATCGAACTTATATCCCACTAATTTTAAATTTATATCATACAACTCAAATTTGAGATAAAGTTTGGGATATTTTTTCATGTTCCATGGTGTTTTTGGTTAAAAACTGAGAAAAATTATAATTCAGTGTAAGTTTAAAAATACATTCTAGATTAATGTAAACTTTACAAATATTAATAATTAAAATATTAATTTTTTTCATGAATATGCAATTATTTTTTAAAAATACCTAAATTGTGTTTCCCTAAAAAATATGATTATTTTCCTAAGACATTTTTAAAATTATTCTTATTATTAATATAGTGTTGACATATGAGATGTTAATCAAAATATGATTTTGAAAAAAATATATAATGGTTATAATTAAAAAGTTTAAAAGGGAGTGTTTCTAAATATTGCTTTCAAATTATAAGCTTTTTGCTTGAAAAAATAACATTAAGATTATGTTTAGATTATAAATTTAAAAATTTAGGAGGAAAAAATATATATATGAAAAAAAAACCTTATACTACTCTTTTGTAGTAAATTGCATTTGTAAATCAATTTTGTTTGAGTAAATTATATTGACGTTGTTTCATTATAACATATAAGAGTTTTAAAGATAGTTTTTTTTTTTTAATCTTCAAAAGTATAAGTTTTGCTGTAAAAAAATATTTAAGGACTAATTTCAGTTGTTGTGAGACAATCGTTGAAAAGTTGTCTTGAAAAGTCAAAAAATGAGTTTTTAGGGACAAAATTTTAAAAATATCATTAATAAATACACTTTTAGGAACAAAATAACTTAGTCCAAAAAATGTTTATTTTTTGAAACAAAACTTTTAGTCCCAAAAAGTTAGTAATTCATTACTAAATGTCCAATTCTATAGCTAAAAATAAAATAATAACATTTTTGGCGATAAAAATTTTTTGGCCCTAAAAAGTGATTTTATCTATATATTTTTGTCTCTAAACCTTAATTTCTTACAAAAATGCTTGAGACCCCCAAAGTTGGGGACCCTCATGACCCTTAAAATGATGTGGACGAATCATGTATTTTTGTTTTGTTTTGTTTTGTTTTTTTTTTCCCCTTTCATGAACCAATCACAGGTAAGTGGGGATTGTGGAAATTGTATTTTTGGAGAGTCTGTAGCATTGTTGAATTTCTTATAGTGTTTGAGATTCGACAAAAATGCAGTAAAAATTTTATTTGACTAAAGCAGATAAACAAGTTACTTGAAATAATTAAAATTTCAAATACATGTTTCCTAAATTGTTTAATCTCTTAGCCACACATTTCTTAGATTGAAGGAACTCCTACATCCTAAGGGACAAGGGGTGCCATGGAGACATGTCCCGAGCTTATTTTGATAATTTGACTCGTTCATATTATAAAATTTGTTGAGTATATTATCCATAAAAAGAATTAAGTTAATCAAATATGTATAACCCAATGATCACGTATTAACTGTTTGAAATTAATTATTAAAATTATATTAACCATTTATTTTTTTAAAAATAAATGTGGTCTTGTTTTGAAGTTATAATATTCAATTAATTTAATTTTTTTTTATAAATAATATGAACAGTTCGGACCAACGACATCAACTCGAGATAAGGCCTCACAACACCGTGTTGCGCACAGCACGCACCCGCTTCCCATCCTGAGTTGCAGGAAAACTTCTCCTTAATGTAAAATCCAAATCCTATATTCCATTTCTTGGGTAAAATCGTGATTAAATTTTGTTAATTCATAAGGAAAAGACGCGCATTGAAAATCTCAATAATTGGAATCACTGACTCTTTGCATTCGCTTGCAATAGATATGATATCTGTAACATCTATAATTGCGAATAAATATTGTATCTCTATAGTTGTGAATACGAATTGGATTGCCTCCCGTTTAGGTTAGAGAGAATTATTTGAGCTCGTAGAGTATATTATTGTTTTTATTAATTTGAACAGTTCATTTTATTAAATAATTCACACGTAAAAATTAATTTAATTCGATAAGTACAATCAATTTAGTTTATTGCGTTTCTCACCCAAAAATTGAATGATAATTGTGTTTTTAAAGGTAGATTATTCTTTTTTCTTGTGAGAAATTACCCAATAAATTGAATAAATTATGATTATTGAATTAATATAATTTTTTATCTGAATAATATATATAAGAGTATTGACAAAATTAAATGTTTAAATTATTAAAACTCGACCTGGAACCAGAAATCCAAACAACGCATGCTAGTCTAGATTATAAACTGGAGACAATATACATTCTTGTGAATAAGGGTGAAAGTTCAATGTTTCGGTGATTGAAATTTTCGGTGATGGTAGCACTGCTTGTTTTCCTTCATAATATTAGACACAGCTTTGTGCAGTGTTTTTGTCCAACATGAAGACAAGCATATAGTGTTGCAGAGAGAGAGAGCCTGTGTTTACTCAAAAGAATTATTTAATTGAAAACCGGTACACAAATCAAACGCAGTCATCATCAACAAACTCTCATTCTCAACTCAAAGACAAGCTCTCAAGTTCTCAACTCAAAGATACAAACACAATGCTGCAATAAGGAAACCTGCAAAGCACACTGCAACATTGAGTGAAGGGTGGTGATTCACCGGCATTGCACCGGAAGCCTGAACCGACGTATCGGTACTAGTAGTGGACTCGTCGCCTGCCAGAGACGGAGCCTTCTTTTCAGGCTTTGATGGTGCGGGAGCTGGTGATATAGAGACAAAAAAGGACAACGGAAGCAGCACTCGGTCCACCTGATACACCGCCAGCTGGTTATCGGAATACACCGTGCCAGTCACTGTGGTGTTAACAATCCCAGTACTGATGTTCACCAGATTCCCGGCCGTGGTCACATTCATCGGGTACTGAACAGTACTTCCAGCCTGTGTGCTCAATGGATTGCTCACTGTTTGGAATGCAGGAACCGAAAGGAAAGATGGGATGACGTGGAATTTCACAAGCTGGACCTTTTGCTCGTCTGAGAACGAGTTGAGAGTACCGGTTGAAAGGTTGCCGAAGGCATTGTCAGATGGGGCGAACACGGTTAGGCTCTGGCTGGAGTCGTTGAGGAGTTTGTAGATTTGGTTGTCAATCTGGGTGGCCTTTAGTAGCCGAATGTATGTAGAGAAGTGACCGGCCTTTTCGAGAATGGCTGTGATGTTGGGTGGGCCTGGTGGGGCTGGACCTGGTGCCAGTTGTGCAGGTGGAGACTGGACTAGTGGGACTTGCGGAGCTAGTGCTGATGGTGGCGGAGACTGGGTGGCAGGGACTTGGGGAGGTTGTGCTGGAGACTGAGTAGCTGGAGGTTGTGGCGGTAGTGCTGGAGACTGAGCAAAAGCTGTGGGGAAGCAGAGGAAGGTGATAATGACTAGAAGCTGGTTCAACATTTTTATGGAGTTTTTGTTGGTAATGTAATGACTTACTAGTACTGGTTTGAAGTGGGAAAGTGAAGAAGAGAGCTGTGGTGAAACTTGGGATGCAATTGGGGGTTTTATGGAGTGCTGGGGTGAGATGGGATGTGAATATGAAGTTAGGTAAGAGGGTGCATTTTTAAGGTGGGAAGAGAACATTCATATATCCTAGCCATCTTGTTTCAAGTAGAGAGAGAGAGAGAGAAGTGGGGGGTGTTGATGGTGCTGAAGCTGAAGCAGATAGCTAGTAGTGGGTTTGCTTAGCAATGGGGGAAAAACAGCAAAGTAGGCAGGGTGATTGAAGTTGTATGTTGCGTTTTGAGGTAAAGAAAACAAGTTTATGTAGGATTAAATTAGTTTGGAGTTTGGAGACTTATTTCATCTGATTACAAAATAAAGTTGGGGATAGGGTGAGAGGTCAGGTGATTATGCTTATGGCTTCACAAGTCTCCTTCATACAATTACAAAGTCACTTTATGTTCTGTACTTCGAATTACTACTACATATGAAATAGGCAATAATGCTACAATTTTAGAATAAAAAATTTAGAAAAGTTTCAGAATTTCAAATTAATGATTAAGATTCATTTAGCCTTTTTTTAGGATGAATTTTTTAAGCTTGATTTTTTAATTTTTTGACTATTTTAACCTGGCTAAAAAAATTTCATTTGGGAAGAATTTGTCCCTTTTTTTTTTATTTATAATTTTGTGAAATAAAAAATAAAATAATTATGGTTTAGATATAACATTTTATCTTAATGATTTTTTAATTTATTTTATGTTTTAGTGAGCTAAATTAGTCAAAGCTTACTTCTCAAACGAGACCTTAGAGTGTAGTTTCACAATACTAACTTTCAATAAATATAATTGATCCAAAATTTATGATAATATTCTAAACACTTTTCTGTTGCCATAAACGGAAAAGAACATGGTCGGGCTCTCTCTTGTTTATAATCTAGACTAAAGGGTGTTATCCAGCTTCCTGGAATTCATTATAAGTTTTGTTTTCATGATCAAACTATTCATTTTGCAGTGTTCTGTGTATATAATTGACATTAAAAATTAAATCAATTTGATAATCATAAATATTCAATTTATTGTTTTTGTCACTAAAAAAATGAATGGTCTGTTTTTAAAAATAAACTTCTCGTCCATTTTTTTTTACACAAATGCAATAAATTAAATATATTACAATCATCAAATCAATTTTTTTAATTTTATTTTAAATAAAGGGAAATTATTCAATGTTTTCTGGAATATCATGTGTCGGTACTCCTTAACTAATCATTATTCAATATGTCTCATCATGTTCCTCAATCACCCAACACAATACCCCACCTATCCACCTTCTCTACTAATCACAATATTATGAAATAACACGAGTTTATATTCCGAAATTACTGAATAATTATTCATAAATAACACACGTAAAAAATTTAACAAAATAAATAATTTAAATTATCAAAATGAAAGTCCTAGTTCGCTTTATGAGCTTCTTCAACAGTGACAACATGATTTATTTATTTATTTATATTTTTAAATGCTGCATAAGCCCATCTAGTGCACAAGAAATATAGATGCCCTTGTTGGTCAAAACCGATCTTCAAATTGGAAAGCTTCAAGGCAAATAGAGCCCAAAATTACAATGGGCTTCTAGCGAAAATAGGAAGGTTTTATTGAAAGGGTTTTTTTACGGGTTAGTCTCATAAAGTGAACTTAATTATTATTAATAACTCCTCAACTGTCTATATCATTCTTATTAAACATCTTATCTTTTTTTTTTTTTAATAATATTTCTCAAATCTTTTTACTCTATGGTGTTTGGGAAGTTTGTGTGTTGGGTTTTTATTTTTTATCCTAAAAGGCAAACTTTTTGTAAAACCAAAAAAAAAACAAATCCAAATAAAATATCACATCCAATTCCATAATCATTTCACTTTTTCTCTCACAAACATTACATCCAACCACAAAAAAAATCCAACTATCTTCTCAAACACCAAAAAATTTTTATCCAATAATATCCTACTACTAAAAAAACCTACATAAAATCTCATCTCTTATCGCTACAATCCGCCAATGGTCGCCGCTACCGCTACCACCACCACCACCACCACCACCATCACCATTACCATCCACCGTCGGCTGCCACTGCCACCGATCACGAACCACTTTTACTATTGTAGATCTACACTCTACGATCTTCGATCTACACTTTATCATTACCGATCTACCACCACGCTCATCGATCTATACTCCATCTTCTCTGACGACGCTTTTATATCTTCGATCTATACTCTACAGTCACCAATTTATACTCCATCATCAAAGATTCTATGGAAAAACTTCAACAACCATACTAGAATTTGAAAAATCTTCCCTGTTAGAGATGTTTTTGTTTTTTGATTTGGTTTTGTTTGGGTTTTGTTTTTATTTTTTTTTTATATTTTTTGAGTTTTGATTTGGATTTGTAAGATAATGATGATAATGATGAAAAATATAAAGATTTTTCAAATCACACCCCTCTTTCTTATTCTCTTTGTCAATTGCTTGTAAACCAATGTTTAGAGAGATCTGTGTCTAAAATTTATTACTAAGAAAACCATTTTCTATATGGGTGTTAATGTGTTTTTTTGGATGAATAAATGAGTAAGTGTGCATGTATGTAAGTGTGAGTGTGATGGTGAAAGAGAGTAAGTGATTAATTGATTTGATAAATATTGATACAGTGATAAATCTGGATAATATATTATAGTGATAATTTTTATTTATTTTTTATATGTAAGTGTATAAATGTGTTTCTTTGAATGAATGAGGGAGGGATGGTGTATGTATGTAAATGTGAGTATGATAGTGAAAGAGAGTAAGTGATTACCTGGTTTGATAAATATTGATACAGTAATAAATTTATCACTATAAAATATTTCTACTCGTTTTCTATTTCTCTTTTTAACACCAAATCTGAGGAGGTATGAGAGAGTGACATGATAGAGATGGATATTGATTTTTCTTTAAAAATGGCAGAAAAATTGTCAAAAGTTAATATCACAAAAATATCGCCATAGTAGAAAAGTTGTTAAAAATTACAACCAAAAAAATATCGCCAGAAGTGGTTATCGATGGTCAGAGACAATAACCGGAGGTGATCTCTGGTGAGAGAAGATGTAGTCATAGCCGTGTGAATAATGTGGATGAAAAAGGTGAGAAGAGGCATTTTAGAGATATTGATAGCTGAAAATAAAATAAAATTTATAAGTAAATAAATCGCATCAACAAGATTGGCCTCAAGTGTCCCTTGTTGAAAACCATATGAACCAGTGCCACTTGACTTTAAGGAAATATCAGCTGATTTAACAAAAAGAGGACCTGGTTGACAAAATTTATTTGCACATTATTTAACTTAAAATTTTAAAAATTATGTTTAAATAGTTATACTTTGAAAGATGATTCTTAATATTTTTTCATGAAACATTAAATCCATATGAAATAACATAATTACTCAGTTAGTACCTTTTGAGAAAAGTTAGGGATCATGAAAAAACTTTCATGAAAATGATCATGAAAGATTTATGACTCTTGGATTACTTTGATTAGTATGTAGTGCTTCATTTTAAGTGTAATCCAAGGGTCATAAATATTTCATGATCATTTTCATGAAAGTTTTTTCATGACACCTAGCATTGCTAGTACCTTTTTATTAGTGTTTGTATAGAATCAACATAAAGTACTGTATCTTTTCTCAGAAGTCTCCAAGTTTAAAAAATAAAAAGAAAAAGAAAAAAAGAGTGTTCAAAGTTGAAATGAATCTCAATTGTATTTGATAGAGTCTCACATCAGATAAAAAATAAAACATAAAAATTTTAATTTTAATATATATATATATATGCAATTTTTCACTTAAAAACTTAATTTTTTGAATAGGTATGAGTGTAATGTATGGACTATGAAGCTCTTCGTTAACAAATTAAGTTGACAATAATACTTGAGACCCCCAAGTGGGGGTAACCCCCACAACCCTCACTATTTTTTAATTGACTCAAAAATTTTTTTATTTTAAATTTTTTCTTTTTTAGTCTTGATTTCACAACCCCCCACGTGGAGGTGGGGGTGCTGGGGTCACACCACTGGGGGTCCTAACAAATGTCGCATGAGAGAGCGAGAATTGTCGAGAAATTCTATTTCCATGCACCTACTTATCTCTGTACACACACTTAATGATTTATTTTTTTATTATAATTTTCTCCTAAATTAAATTTACTAAAGTGTCCTTATCTTCTCCACCAAAACCCTAATTTCTTCATCACACAGTTAAATGAATGGGAGTTGGAAGTACCAATTGCTTCGGCAATTCATCAATTGGTGACTATTGGTAACATAAGAATATTTTGATAAATTATTGACAGTATGACTTCTTCTATTAGTTGTAGTCAGCAAAATGGAATTGAAGTCCCACACAAGTATCTTATGTCCTTGGGAAGCATCGTCATGGTTTTTTCATGGGAATAGACACTATGTAAGTGTTTGAGAAGTGAATTTTTTTTTGTAGATTTTTTTAGTTGTAGGATATTATTAGAGAATTTTTTTTTAATGTTTGGGAAGATAATTGAGTCTTTTTGTGGTTGGATGTGATGTTTGTAAGAAAAAAAAGTGAAATGATTATAGAATTTGATATGATATTTTGTTTGGATTTATTTATTTTTTGGTTTTGTAACCAATTTGTTTTTTAGTGGAAAAAAAACCACAAAAAAAACCACAAAAAAATCATTCCCAAACACCGCCGTCCCTTTTACGCTGTGTTTAGTTAGGGGATTTGGGGAGGGATTTGGAAAGGGAAAGGGAAAAGGTGTGCGAAACTATGTGAAATGTAGGTATATTTTTTTCACATTTCACCTACCTTTTCCATTTCCCTTTCCAAATCTCTCCACAAATCCCTCAACCAAACACAGCATTAGTGTCCACATGGTTTCAATACGATGAATCAAAATCTCCAGGCTGATCATAAGACCATGGCATCAGGAAACTCTTTGCCCATAGTTGTCGTAGAAAGGAAGAGAATATATTATCCATTAACAAAGATATAACTTTGCCTGTGTGAAAATCCAATTTCTAATGGAAAGGTTGCAATTCAAAGGTTTCTTAATGTTTTCCCTCGAGATTAGTCTGAATTTAGTTTCCTACATTCTTCTTAGGGAAATAATTAAAAGGTTTTTAATAGGTGTTGGCTTAGGGTTTCAATGTTAAAGAGAGATATTTTTGACAAAAAAAGGTTGTGCATTGAGTAAAATTATAAAATTTAAAATTAGTTGATATGTGTATTGAGAGAGGATGTGAAATGAAATGTTTTAGTGCATGGAAATAGAATTACCAGAATTGTCCCCACCGTTGATGGCATTGACAACTTAGAGTGGCTTTGGACTATTTTACCCCTTCCAAACAAGGCCTCAATTTTGGAATCAACCCATTTCGGAGAAATCAGCTGGTTTAGTAAACAACAATGGTTGGTGGCCCAAAATTCAGTGGCTTGAATGGTTCGAAACTGTCAAAACGATGTCGTTTTGGCAATTTCGAGCCATTCAAGCTACTGATTTTGTGGCCCTCAAACATTTTTCTTTAGTAAAATCAGTTTTTGGGACGAAATTTCAAATGTTTTTGGTCTATTTAGTCTAAGGTAGTTAATTTCTTCCTTTCTTATTTTTTATTTCTTTAATTTTCATGATCAAAATTTGAAAATCAGTTTCGAAATATTTTGCGTTATTTTTATTCCTCTGTCTCGGGAAGTTAGTCTCTTACTTGGTTTTTTGTTTGCTTTTTCATACCCAGTTTCAAAATCAACATTGGAAGTATAGCCATTCCCAATTTTCGCTATTTTGTTCTCACTCAAGTAGTTGCTTTCTTTTGCTTTGCTCAATACCTGTTTGATAAAATGACTCCCCTTTTTTCTTTTCTTTTTTATAATTATTATAGCAAAATGGAAGCATTTTCTAGTTCACTTTGATTATTTTGTTATCTGGTAGTTTGTTTTATTTATATTTTGATTAATATTTTTTGTCAAGCCTCTTTCCAGAAATCAAATTTATCATGGGCATTAGCAGTGGCGTGAGATCAGCGGCAGTAATATTCTTAGGTGGCGGGAATGGTAGTTGGGCACTTAGTTTTGTTGGAGGCAATGGTGCTTCAATCCAAATAGTTTGATGGCTACTTCAAATTTTGATGGCAAGGGGAACTTACTTGTTATTGAATTGAATGTCGGTGATCTGATTTACATTAGTGATTTGAATTCTCAAGATAAGGTAGTTTGGTGTTTAAATGTGTTCCCGCCCCCCCCAGCTGAATTGTCACTCTGATAAACTGGATTCAATTTGAGAAGTTTGTTGTTCAATGTAGGATCCTACAATAAATTTTAGTAGGTCAGGTCCTGTTTGCTATGCATTTGATCCGGATGCTGAGGATGGACATGAATTGATTATTGAGTTGAATTCCAGAGATAGTAATTTTTTTTTTTTGGTACCTGAAAATTTGAAATTCTCATGAGCAGTTTTCTACATTTTTGAATTATTGAATGGTTTGTGATTTTTTTTTTTTTTTTTTTTTTTTTTGTAGTCTATTCAGTGTCATTGAGATTTGAGACAACAATTACAAGATTTGGGAAGATGCTTGTTGGAGCACAGCAATATAACAAAGTTGTGTTAATAATAAGGAAGACCTTAACTCAATTATCCTACACCTTTGATTGCCAAGTTATTTTTTATGGGATTAGATATGATAGGATTATTGATAGGATTTTGAGAGTTAAGTTATACTATAGGATTAGATGAGATGAAAAATTATCATAAGATTATGAAAGATAAGTTATATCATGAGATGAGATAAAGTTATCCAGAGTTAATACCATGTAAAACAAACGTTAGTCTAAAATTAAACATGTGAGTCCCAGATATTCTCCACCCCTTTATCCCTTTTGCTTATCCCACAAAACAAACAACGGAAAAAATAATCCGGTGAGGCCTATCCCCTCACTTTTTATCCCACAAATAGTACTGCAATAAAACATGGCTTTACGGCACAAATGTATGATTTCCAATCACCCTCATTATGCAATATTACGAACTTTTCAGCTTTAGTGCTACTCGCTCTGTCTAAGGAGCATTTTGTTAGTTTCAGCGCTTTCTCATCATGATTTTTCTTGATGAAAAACACTCATATATGATTTATTCATATGTCAAGTCATTTTATGGAAGAAAAGATGTTGATGATGATGACTGATCAATGTTGCCTTTAAGATTCTTCATGGTAAGAGATGTAGTCACTGTAACTTGGGGGTGACACAGTAAGGAGTTTGTGGTTCAGGAGGAGGGGAGAATCAACCGAAAGGTGGATAATTTTCAGGAAGGTGATCTGTCTTGAGGTTTAGGCAAAAGGTCTGTGGGTTATGGAGAGGGTCAGAAGTCTGAGTGCAAAGGATTTGAGAATGAGGCTATAAAGCACACAACTTCTATTGTTTCCTTTGGCCACCTCTAAAAGCCAGTTGATTGATTTAAAACAAATCTATTTTGCTATACTAGTTTCTCATTAAAAAGTCAACTTTAACCACTCTAAAAAGTTAATAGAAAAACCAACACGCTAGGAATATACCAATTAACTTACTTTTCTTAATATTAACTTTTTTTTGTGGCTTATATTTAGTTAATAAATTAGCTTTTTAGCTAATTCTCAAAGAAAGCCGAGGCTAATTTTGTTAGGAAGAGTGGGAGTAACTAAGTTGGAAGTGGTAGAAGCCAGAGGAGGGGTTTATTGAAAGGCGTCATCTATTGTTGTTTTTTCTGTTGATCTTTATCCCCTATATATGGTCACATTGAAGGATTGAGTTTGTGTAATGCCGAAGTGGTGGGGATGAGGAGGGGACAAATTGGTGAAGTCTCTCTGTAAACCTGCAAACTACTATTGTAAAATGATATGATGGTTTCTTCTCTTTACCCCCAATTTCACTTAGAATTAAAATGTGTCCACAAAATTCATTTCAGGTTTGATACACCACACTAACTTAAAATCTATACCCTGCGATTCCACTTTTCTGATAAAAATTTTGATTAAATTTTGAGAGTAACTAGAATTATTGTTACTTCATATTATTAGATAGAGGTTTGCAGTGTTTTAAAGCAACATGAAGAGAATCATATGGTGTTGCAAGAATAGTGTTTAGACAAAAGAATTATTTAAGTAAAAACTTTACACAAATCAAACACAATTATCATCAACAATCTCTCAACTCAAAGACACAAACGCATTGCTGCAATAAGAAAACCTGCAAAGCACACTGCAACATTGAGTGCACGGTGGTGAGTCACCGACATTGCACCAGAAGCCTGAACCGACGTATCGGTACTAGTAGTGGATTGATCGCCTCCCGGAGATGGAGCCTTCTTCTCAGGCTTTGATGGTGCCGGAGCAGGTGATATAGCGACAAAAAAGGACAATGGAAGCAGCACTCGGTCCACCTGATACACTGCCAGCTGGTTATCGGAATATACCGTGCCAGTCACTGTGGTGTTAACAATCCCAGTACTGATGTTCACCAGATTCCCGGCCGTGGTCACATTCATCGGGTACTGAACAGTACTTCCAGCCTGTGTGCTCAACGGATTGCTGACTGTTTGGAATGCAGGAACCGAAAGGAAAGATGGGATGACGTGGAATTTCACCAGCTGGACCTTTTGCTCGTCAGAGAACGAGTTCAGAGTACCAGTTGAAAGGTTGCCGAAGGCATTGTCAGATGGGGCGAACACAGTTAGGCTCTGGCTGGAGTCGTTGAGGAGTTTGTAGATTTGGTTGTCAATCTGGGTGGCCTTTAGTAGCCGAATGTATGTAGAGAAGTGACCAGCCTTTTCGAGGATGGCGGTGATGTTGGGTGGGCCTGGTGGGGCTGGACCTGGTGCAAGTTGTGCAGGTGGAGACTGGACTAGTGGGACTTGTGGAGCTAGTGCTGGTGGCGGAGACTGGGTGGCAGGGACCTGGGGAGGTTGTGCTGGAGACTGAGTAGCTGGAGGTTGTGGAGATAGTGCTGGAGACTGAGCAAAAGCTGTGGAGAAGCAGAGGAAGGTGATAATGAGTCGAAGGTGGTTCAACATTTTTATGGAGTTTTTGTTGGTAATGTAATGACTTACTAGTACTGGTTTGAAGTGGGAAAGTGAAGGCGAGAGCTGTGGTGAAACTTGGGATGGAATTAGGGGTTTTATGGAGTGGGAGGTGAGATGGGAAGTGAATTGCGAAGTTAGGTAAGAGGCTGTATTTTTAAGGTGGGAAGAGAACATTCATATATCCTAGCTGTCTTGTTTTCAGGTACAGAGAGAGAGAGAGAGAGAGAGAGAGAGAGAAGTGGGGTGTTGATGATGGTGCTTAAGCTGAAGGAGGATGATTGGAAGTTTTGTTGCGTTAGAGTTAAAAAAAACAAGTTTATGTAGGGTTAATCAGTTTTGGGGTTTGGAGACTTCTTTCATCTGATTACGGCATGAAGTTGGGAATGGGGTGAGAGGTCAGGTGATTATGGCTATGGCTTTACAAGTCTCCTTCATACAAATATAAAGTCACTTTATGTTTTGTACTTCGAATTACAAGTTCATATAAAATAGGCAACAATGTTACAATTTCAGAAATAAAAGATTTAGAAAAGTTTAGAACTTCAATTTAATAATTACGATACTAACTTTCAATACATATCACTGTTCTAAAATTGATGAGAATTTTCTAAACATTTTTCTGATGCTATAAACTTTCCAAATAGAAAAAGAACAAGGCCTGAGCTGCTCTTCTGTCTATGATTTGGATTGGAGGGTATATTGTCAATGTATGTGACGCTCACCATAAGTCTTGTTTTCATAATTTAAACTATTCATTTTGTAGTGTCTTTTGTGTATATGATGTACACACAAAATTAACTCGATATGATAATCATAACATATTTAATTTATTGCGTTTGTTAAAAAAAAAATAATAATAATAAATAGATGGTTTACTTTTACCAACACATTTGTCATTTATTTTTTTTGGGGGGGACATAAATGTGATAAATTAAATATATTACAATTATCTAATATACGAAGTGTGAGGATATATTTTCTGAGTACCAACACGTGGCCAAGGTGACGCCGACGTGTCAGCCGAGGCGCCACGTATCCTGATCATGATGCCGAGGTCATCTCGGATAGGCCGAGGTTACCTCCGAAGATATCGGAATCCGAGATAAGCGGATAAGGGACAAGAGTTCTGAAATAAGGAGGGACTTCAGGATGGATAAGGATAATACTCTTAGGGAGTCTATCCTTATCTCTTGAAGAGTCCAAGGTAAGCACTGAACAGGAATCCATTGAAGCTAGGCTTCTATTGGGACAATGATTGAGTTAACTATAAACGAAAGGCACCCCCGATGGGTCTAAGGTACGCAATTTATATTCTGAACAGTAAGTTTAGCACTATTGGTTATCTTTGAGAGATATACTGACTTGATCGTCGGAGTGCCCCCGGGTGGACGAACCACCACCGGAATCTTTTCTTTCTGTTGCAGGTTAGCCAGGTGTCATCTATTCTGCCAGTGCTCTCCAGCTGATTACTGAGTTGGCAGTGTGGTCAGAAAATCACTCACACACGAAGATATATAAAAGACCTAACAAAATGATGTTTAACACTTGTTGAAACTTGAGAAAAGTTTACAAGTTGAAGTTAAACCAAGATTATGTTTAACACTTGTTGAAACTTGAGAAAAGTTTACAAGTTGAAGTTAAACCGAAATGATGTTTAACACTTGTTGAAACTTGAGAAAAGTTTACAAGTTGAAATTAAACCGAAATGATGTTTAACGCTTGTTGAAACTTGAGAAAAGTTTGCAAGTTGAAGTTAAACCGAGATCATATTTACCACTTGTTGAAACTTGAAGAAAAGTTTACAAGTTGAAGAACAAAGAATTTACAAGGTAAAACCAAAAGTTATGCCTAGAAAGGTATTTGGGTACTTGCCGAGGTAAATCATCAGTTCGTATATCTGAGGTATGATACTCCGAGAAGGTTGCACAAAGATTGAAGTGTATATGTTAGCACCATAAATCTACAATTTTTATTATTTATATAATTGCAAGACACGTGGCATCCTCTTATTCATTTGGAAGTTAAAAGAAGTTATAGAGATGATAGAGAATATGAAGGACAAAGTGGATGAGTGGAAGGACACATGACAAGACAAGAATGAAGATGAAAGAAATGGGTAGTTACTAAGTAGTTATTGCTGTATTTTTTCTTCGATAAATAGCCATTAATGGCTACATTGTAATGGGACCAGAACTCAAATCAAAGACAGTTGATTTCAATATTTCTTGTCATTTTCCTTATCTTAGGAGTAGTTTAACATAGATTTATATTTTGAAGCATTTATTTTTAGCACTTTCATTTCGAAGCATTTCATGCACTTACTTTTCGAAGCTTAGGAGTAGAGGTAAGTAATTATTACTTTGATTGTTCACTCAATCGTCTTTCTCCATCTCCCTCATTCTTCTTTTAATTTTTCTTTTCGCTACACTTTGGCAATTTTGAAGTCCTCTTTGTTGAGGCGAAAGAACTGTCAACACAATCGCTTGATAATTGGCTTGAATTTGATCTGTAAGGATTTTTCAATCATTACTGGCACGCTCGCATTTATAATACTTTCCTTCGTAGGAAAAATAAGCCAACAGTATATAAAAGATATGCAAAAAATTCTAAGTATAGAATTACACAAAAATAGTAAAGAGAAAACAAAGATACAAGCATTCAAAGAATGAAGGTTGTATTAGCATTCCAAAGAAGGCACGTCGGCCAAAACTTACAAATTGTTCCAAACAAGGGGAAAAACAAAAGTACAAAGTACAAAGGAAAAAGACATCAAAGTAAAGGCTCTTCAACAAATGGTTGGATCTGAGGTTCGGACGACTACTGGGAAGACATCTCGGCCACCTTCTCGGCCGCAAGCTCAGCATCTATCTCTTGAAGGGTCTGATCAAGACTCTTGTCGGCAAGAGGCAAGTCCGATGATGCCTGCTCAGGAGTAGCTTCCTTAGGAACCTCCTCAACCTCCTCATCCTGAGTCAAGTCTAGGACTTGCTTATTTTGAGAAGGAGACTTGGCCCCAACAACGTCTTTGGACTTCCTCACCAAAACCTCCTCCTCGGACTCAGAGTCGTCGTCAGCGGATTGGCTTGGAGTTGGGGGGAATGGCAGAGGAAGGACATCGGCATTTCTCAGGAGGGAATCCTCGGGCACATCAAGCCTTTTTAGCAAGGTCATCCAGCCAAGGGTGAAGCCCCTGTTGCATGCCTGCTTCACCTGCTTTTCGTAGTCTGCCGTAACATCGGCCACCTCTTCGTTATAGCCCTTCTCGTCGGCGGCCTTGACTTTAGCCTCTTTGGTGGCCAGGGCGTCTTGAAGCTCCTTTTGGGCCTCGGCCATCTTATCCTCGGCCTCTTTCAGCTGGGCTTGAAGGACTTTGTTTACTGCCTCAGCAACACCAACTTTTTCTTCGGCATCGTTCTTTTCTTTGATAGCGACCTCGGCCTGATCCTCCAGGGTCTTCATCTTTGACTGCAAATTTTTATTAATTTTCTGAAGACTGGAGATCTCCCTCTTCTTCTCAGCCAGCTTCTCCCGATTTTCAAAAGCTTGTATTGAGAAGGAGTGAGCATGCTGGATGGCCTGAAAGTGAACAAGACAAAAGTTATTAGAAAATTTTCTAAAATATAAAGAAAAGAAGAAAGAAAAGCAACCAAGCAAAGACACTTACTTGAATGGAGTGCTGAAGCATCAGAGCATAATTCTCATACTCGTTCAACTCGGCGTTTAGGTCAAGATCGCCGGGAAGCAGCAAAGCGGTACTCAAGGCAACGCCGACATTGATGTCATCGGCGCTATCACTAGCCATGACTGGCTTATCTTCCAGAGTGATTTGGGGGGCCCAGGGGGCATCGCGCTTTGAAGACCCCGAGGTGGTTGCAACAGACGACCTCGGCCTCGTTGATCCGGTGGATTCAGATGGTTGTGTTTCAGCAGGCCTCTTCTTAGGGATGGAAGTGGTTTTCTCACTTGGAGCCAATTTGGAAATTGGCAAAGTGTCCTCAGTATTAGCCTGAGTCACCTTTACCTTTTGCTGAGCCTTTTTGATTTTTTTTTTGCTTTGGTGGAGGCTGGATTTGTGTTGGCTGAACGTCAACGTTGGTAGGAATGCTGGCCAAAAGATCTTTTGCAACTACTTTTTGACGACCCATCTCGGTAGAAAAAATAGCTCATCGCCGACGTTGTCGTTGAGATGGTGGGATCAGGTATGAAGCCAAGGTTGACGGCTGCTCGACTGGATCAGAGGTTGATCCTTGGTTTGTCCGAGATGTGGACGCAACTTGTGGAGTTGTGGCAAAAGGTGGAGAAAGGCTTTTCTTCTTTTTTTTTGGGACGTCGGGAAGAGCCGACTTGTAAGTAGGAATGAAGTTGAGAAGCAGAGGGGCTTTCCGCTTGTGGATTGGCAAATTCAGAAGTTTCTTTAAGTCTTTGCTGGGGAAGAAAGACTAGCGGAAGCCCTTTGCTGGCTGAGGAAGAACTGCAAAAAAGAAAAAAACGTAGACATTAGAGCAGAATGTTGAAAACTTTATCCAAGAAAGCAAGAAAATTTGTGAAAGATGGCCCTTACCAGCTCCTTCCCCGAAAATTGTTCGACTTAGGGGATAAAGATGGAGGTCATCGTTTGGCTAAAATTCTCAGTTACCAGAGACGATGAAGTAATCATCTCCCGCTCCCTTGTTGGTGTTAGGGAGGTCAGCAACGATTTTGTATTCGGTGGACCTCGGCTTAAGGTAATAGATGTGGCCTTTTTCCGATTTCAGGTGACACATGGTATAACAATACTGGAAGTCGGCAAGAGTAATCCTAGCATTCTCTTGTTTGGCTAAGGCTATGGTGCCATTAATAACTCGGTAAGAATTGATGGCAAGTTGCATGGGGTTCAACCTATAGAAATGAAGGATTTCACGAAAGAAAGGGTCAAGTGGAAACTTAAGTCCACATTCAATGAATGCTACTACTGGAAAAAGCATGAGGTTCACGTCGGGCATAATAGAGTCATCCTCCCCAGCCAACCTCAGATGAACATCGGCCTGGATTTCGAACTCCTGCCTAAAGTACTCTAATTTGGCTAGGGTGTCTACTCTATGTTTCCACATAGCCATAACGTCGACTTAAATGGAGGTACCGAATTTCAGAAAGAAGTATTTTTGAAGTGTTTAAAGGACCTTGGCTAAAAACCTAAAAAAGTACTATGGTAAGGGTTTATACGGATCTAGAAGGAATTTGTTTCAGTTTTTCCTAAAAACTGTGGGTTATACAAACAGATCCCAGAACCTAAGTCTGTGGGAACAAAGATTGAAGGCAGGAATCTGAAAAAAGACACAGAAAATAGAAAACAAGAACGTGTTTCAGAATCAAGAACAAGGGTGGACTATCAAGAACAGTGGCAAAAGTGTAGAAGAGTTGTGAGCAGTACGTGTATTCAGGACATGGGCAAAAAGCAAAATCGTGAAGTAAACACACTCAGATGCATGATTCATAGATCAAAAGCTTGAGTAAAGCAGTAATGACATTAATAATGAAACAAAATTTCTTGGAGAGCAAGAAGAAATGAAACCAGAAGGAATGGAAGCTTACCAGAAAGAGAAAAGCCAAAAATAGGATTTGCCGAAGTCTGACGATGGTTGCAGAGGCGGAAGATCGGTGGAAATCACGCCGGAGGTGGTAAACGGAGTGAATTGCAGAGCTGTGGAAACTTGAAAAATGGAAGACTTGAAAGAGCTAGAAGGAGAGAGAAAGCTTTAAGAACGATGTAAAGTGAAGAGACAGAAGGGGGAAACAAGTTTTGTTAAAACTTGAAAACGGCGGCAAAAAAGCAATCAATTCGCCTAGAACGACGGATTCGTCAGACGGCGCATGCAAGCACGAGACGGCTTCCAGACGCGTAGCAGGTACGATCCAGTAAAGAAAGGGCATGTGGCTAAACGGTTGAGTGAATATGTCTGACAGCTCATACGCGTGAAGGGGTTCTTGGAATTCTTGATCTTTAAAGAAGACAAGTCGGCCGATATGATTTATGATCTAGGCTGAGACATTTAAGTCGATGTACTTTTCAGGAGTACTGATATAGGTTCCATCACCTCAGATGTCGAGGTAATAGAACCTAGGGCAGTTGTGGGGATATATTTTCTGAGTACTAACACGTGGCCAAGGTGACGCTGACGTATCAGCCGAGGTGCCACGTGTCCTGATCATGATGCCGAGGTCATCTCCGATAGGCCGAGGTTACCTCCGAAGATATTGGAATCCGAGATAAGCAGATAAGGGACAAGAGTCCTGAAATAAGGAGGGACTTCAGGATGGATAAGGATAATACTCTTAGGGAGCCTATCCTTATCTCTTGAAGAGTCCAAAGTAAGCACTGAACAGGAATCCATTGAAGCTAGGCTTCTGTTGGGACAAGGATTGAGTTAACTATAAAAGAAAGGCACTCCCGATAGGTCTAAGGTACGCAATTTATATTCTGAACAGTAAGTTTAGCACTACTGGTTATCTTTGAGAGATATACTGACTTGATTGTCGGAGTGCCCCCGGGTGGACGAACCACCGCCGGAATCTTCTCTTTCTATTGCAGGTTAGCCAAGTGTCATCTATTCTACCAGTTCTCTCCAGCTGATTACTGAGTTGGCAGTGTGGTCAGAAAATCACTCACACACGAAGATATATAAAAGACCTAACAAAATGAACGATTTAAATTATCAAAACATAACCCGTGATTTGGTTCACGAGCCTAAACAACACCCTCTGATATAAATCATGAACCATTATGAACTTCCTCAACAGTGACAAGATGATTTTTGTTTCTTCCAAAAATGCTGCAGAAGCCCGTCTAGAGCACAAGAAATATGGAAACCCTTGTTGGTCAGAGTCCCATCTTCAAATCCCACAGTATGGAAAGCTTCAAGGCAAATAGAGCACAAAATTACAATGTTCTGGGCTTCTAGCAAAAATAGGAAAGGCTTTGTTGAAAACCATATGAACCATCGCCAGTTGACTTTAAGAAATATCAGCTGGTTTAACTAAACAAAGGTCCTGGTTACAAAATTTATTTGCACATTATTTAACTTAAAATTTTAAAAATTATGTTTAAATAGAAGAAAATATTTTCTCAATATTTTTTCACGAAACATATAAAATTCATATGGAAATAACATAATTACTCAGTCTAACAGGTGCCTTTTGTTAGTGCTTGTATACAATCAAAACAAAAGCACTGTAACTCTTCTCAGAAGTCCCCAATTAGTGTTCAAAGTTGAAATGAATCTCAACTTCAGGTAAAGTCTCAGATAAAAAATAAAAAAATTAAATATTAATATATATACGATTTTTCACTTAAAAGCTTACATTTTCAAATGAGTATGAGTTTCAAATAGCCTACACTGTGTGTGGACTATAAAGTTTTCGTCAACAAATTGAGTTGATATCCTTGCGCGTTTATAGACTTCCTAATTTCTAACAAATGCCGCATGAGGGAGCGAGAGTTGTCCCCACCGTTGATGCCATTGACTATCACTACAAAAGTCAATCATTAACCCTTAGACAGCGTTTAGAACATAATTTGAATAAGATTTTAAAAAGAGATTTAAAAAAAAGGGGGATTTGATGATATACCCTTCACTGTTTAATTTATTTTTCAAAAGGACAAGAATTATATAAGTACTTTCAAAATCTCCTAATATTTTAAAATTTGTTTCTTTTACTATATTACCCTCATATTTATCAGCTCTCCTATTAAACCATTTTTACAGTATATTTCAGAATAAAATTTTACTTTGAATCATAATAAACTTTACTCTGATTCAGAGTAAAATTTTTATTCTGAATCAGAGTAAAGTTTACTATGATTCAAAGTAAAATTTTATATCGTTAAGCAAATCAACATGTTTTTAACCAGAGTAAAATTTTACTTTGAATCATAGTAAATTTTACTCTGATTTAAAGTAAAATTTTATGTTGTTAAGCAAATTAACATGTTTTTAACTAGAGTAAAATTTTACTGTTACAAAAAATAAAATACATACTAAATGAATGAACCAGAGTCAAATTTTACTCTACATCAACATTTATCTGTTGAAATTATACAGATCATAATCTGAGTTTTCTCTCTTAGTTTCTCTTTTTGACAACATTTATATGTTCCAGTCAACAACAACAAATAAAAAAATTAGATTAAAAAAAAAAAATCGATGAATACCAAAATTCAATCTTCTACAAAATTATCCATGTTTGCAATCTCAACACCATCTTTCTTTCTCTACGTGTGTGTATTATATGTTTGTATCAATGTAAATCTAATGTAAATGCAGCGGATGAAAAATTATGGTCATACCTTTTTCTATAGAGTCTGAATTGAAGGATCTCGTGGGTAAATCACATGCTTCCTGAATCTGATCAATCAACCCAGCAATGGAGTGATATTACAGAATGAATATCACCCACACAAGTCACAGTGCAAAATGGCTCTTAATCGTTGTATTTTGGGAGGGAGTCAGTATATGGGTAAAACATATGACATACGTTATTATTTTCTTAATCACCCATATCCCATATTATATCAGATATATTGGATAATAATAAATCTATCCATATCAGTTATATCAGATAGATATGGATATCCTGAGTGGTTATCCAAGTAAGTTTTGAATTCAAATTCAAACTTACAGGGATAAGGTTCAAAAGGGTCATGCCACATGGGCGCCCAATTTCTAACATCTCCCACTCGGACATGAGTTGGCATGACACTGCCACATCTCTATCTCAATCTCCCCAAAAAATGAACAATCTCATACTAGCCACTGCACCGTGCGACTGTTGAGAATACCTGTATGTAGGAGCTCTATACTAGAAACTCAAAATGAGCCAGCATAGAGACATCAACCCCAAAAGAACAGAAATAGTGTCTCATATACCCCAGTCCCATCTAATTACACCGGTCCAAAAAACATCTCCAATCCCTCAAAAAGAGCATGTTTGACCCTCTCAATTTTTGCAATATATTCACACTCAATCCGCCTCTCATACAGAGCGATGTGAGTTGCCGGCAGTGAATATACAACAGTGGTGTAATACTAGATGATCTTTCCTTTGCCCTCATGCCATTTAGTTTAGGATTGACCACTTTCCCAGTGATGTCCTGTAGAGTCCCCGAACGCCCCGGGAGGATGAGTCCCGTTCTGTTCATTTTGGGCTCACTACAGTTCGGACTCAAATTGTCACGGTTCTCAATCTGAACCAAAGAGTCCAAATCCGGCAAATCGTTTTGAGAAAACAGATTTTTTTTGAAAGAAGTGCCAAACATGAACTGTTTTGCCAGATACAGAGTCGCCACCTAAATATTTTATTTTGGGAAATTTAGAAAACCCTGACTCGTGCCTAAGGCCACGTGTTCGTCATCACCAAAGTTGCCTCGGCTCGGGAACTTGGGTACGATTGGGGAAGGTCACTTCGTGAGCACCCCCACTCGCCCGATTAAAGATCGGCCTCTACTAACCATGATATCTAGTTTTGAAAACATTATGCGTTTTTATTCCGGTTATTAGCCTAGATTTACTATGTGATGTGCACAGCATACAAGTATAGACTGGATCGCCTGAATTGGAACAAAACATTTCATATTTATTTTTGAAAGTGGTTTACTACTCGTAAGTAGGCTTAAAATGCGGATTTTGCCACCCTCGGGTGGGCTTAGAAAAACATAGTTTTGTCACTATCTAGTGGGCTTAAAACTCATAGTGAATGAATTGTTCCAATCTAAATAACCCAACCTTCACCCACAGGCATTCAGGCAGTTATAACACATAAGCACATAGCCTTATGGTAAGCATGCTATCATGGCAGTCACTCACACACATGCAAGGATGCTAAAGCATAAAACTTACCGAGTACTCCAAGCCAAAACAGAAGCTATGTTAGAAATCCATGCATGATCCTAACTATACAGAAATGCCTAATGCAACACATGCAAAATGCAACTAAGATAGGATCGGCTATTCTAAACATGGCGTATGAAATGCTACAGCTAACATGTATTCAACTCAGAATTGAAATACAATGTAGTGAGTATGATGCGCCGAGCCTGGTGCATGCAAAACAGATGAATGAATGCAAAACATGCTATCATACTGTATGCTAATCGAAACATGCCCTAGTTTAACCATCATAAGCTGGTAAATAAAAGGGAGAAAGACGTGGGGTTGGAAGACATACATCACACGCACGCACACTTATTACAACATTGCCCTCGCGCGGAGGGTCTAAATAAATAATACAGTCCCAAATAAGTAATACAGTCCGAATAAGTACAAAATCCTAATTAATTAACAAATTAATCTAGGAAAGCAGTAAATTAGCATGCAAGCCTATGGACTGCCTCAGCTTTACTCCGGATGATGAATGATGCATGCTTGAGTTGCCTTGCGCGGAAATCCATTGCGATGCCCCAATTAGCCTCTGTTTACAATTAAGCCCGGAATATTGCACGAAGCTCCAAAAGACTGTCGATTTCTGATTTGCTGCAACAGAGAGCAAGAAAGGGCATGGCAAAGTATTTTCACATATGTGTGCATACGTCGATCCTCGTGCCACCAATCATGCATTTTGATGCATGATGGCCAATGAGTCGCACTGCACGACTCAATGTGAAATGAATGCACATATAAACACAATAAGACTGAGACTCCATCATGGTTAATCCGGAGTGTCAGCGACTGGGAATTGAGACACGTTCCGTCACTCGGACTACGAAACGTCCCTCGTTTCCCGTGCTTAGGCTAACTCCTATCCCAAGCACAATGCAATATGCATGACATGCATGAATGCAATCCTAACATACAACCTAGCATACGCAATGTTATGAAATGGCATACACAATGCACGATGTAACATGGCATACACGATGCTCTAGCATGCAATCTAGCGTACACAATGCTATGAATTGAAATGACATATACAATACATGACGGACTTACACCAACATGAGTGGACCTCAGCCACACTCACATCAGTAGCCATAAGATGAAAATGAGACTATCGAAATGCGTGCACACATATATGTAAACCGAGGACCAAACCTAAGGCATAATATGCAACTCTAACAAGGCATGGCAAGGCATGAAACATGGCAATCAAACATGCAAATTTCAGCACTGAATCATGATGCAAAATGATCCCGAATCATGGATATATGTCATACAATGCATGGAATGGTCCCGAAACTCAAAACTAGGCACATATATTGACTTATAGCTATACAAAGCATGCATTATTTGACTATGAAGCACAAAGACAGAGCCAAGGCAGTCTCAAAACATGAACATTTCTAGTTCAAAGCATGACCAAAAGATGCTAGCATGATGGACTAAAATAGCATGCAACTTTGACTAGCAAACATGGTTTACATGGCATGTATATGAAGCATATGAAATCTCACCAAACCAGCCAGAATCAGTGAACAAAACATGCCAAAATATGCCCAAATAATCACTGAAATGCAGCCAATGCATGCAAAAATAAGGGGCTCTTTAAAGGGCTATACAAGGGGTTGTTAAGCACATACAAGATAGACACTTAGCATGGCACAACCAACTCTGGAAATCAAATATGACAGCCCTAAAACTCACAAAATGGGCCCTGAAATCAGTCTCGGAAGCATGCAAAGAAAGGCCTCTTTGAAAGGCCAATAATGCTAGTAAAGAGAATGAGGGGTGAGAGGGTCACCTCTCCATGATTTTGGAGCTCAAAGACACATCAAGGCCACTGAAAATACACTAGATTTCAGTGGTTAAGAGACCAAACCATGGCCAATGCAAGTGCTCTAATGCGTAGCCCTAATCATGAAGGAATGAAGCATGCATAGGGGAAGATGACCCCAAACAGAAATGGGACCCCAACCAAACTCAAAGAGGAGGCCAAAACAAGACTTTTTCCAATTTATATCAAGCCTCAAAAATACTCACAAGTAGGGCTAAAACATGATGCAAAAATAGCCCTAAAAGAGAGATAGAGGGCAAGAGGCAGTAAATGGCCTCAAAAAGCAAAGAGCCCTTCAACAAAGTTGAAGAGGGGCTCAAAATAAGGCACTTTACAGTTTGGCTCGAAGTCCAGAAATGCTCACAAGAAAGACTAATATATCATGCAAGATAAGGGTCCAAAGGAGGGATAAAGCACAAAGGGTGGGTAGAAGACCTCAAACAGAAAAAAGTTCTTGATCAAACATGAAGATGAGCTCAAAATAGGACTATTTTCAGTTTAGGTCGAATCCCAAAAATGCAAGAAAAAGGAGCTAAGATATAGAGCAAAGATATGCAAAAATGGGGGAAATAGAAGCTTACCCTTGTAGAACCGAGCTTCAGCAGCTTTTGGACCAAGTTGGTGAGCTTTTAACCTCTGCAAATGACCTCTAAGGGGCTGGAATGGATGATGGAGGTGGTAGGCTATGAGGTGTAGGGTAAAATGGCCAAGAAATGAGTGTTTGGAGGCTTGAGGTATAGATATAGGGGGTGTATGTATACTAATGCCTCAGCTGATTTTCTAACCCTTAGAAATGAAGTAGGGTGTTGGTTATATAGAGGGAGAGGAGCCAAAGAAAAGAGGGGAAAAATCAATTCAAATCTCCCTCCAAAAAGGCAGACCCTCGGGCAGGGGGTCTGGTGCAAAACAGCTGGCACAGCTGGAATGCACCAAGATGGACAAAAATGGTCGGCCAGGTGCAAAAGGGCCAGGTGGCCGGTCGGCCACCTCCCCTGGCCGGCCGACCAGGGGTCAAAGGGGTCAAGCAAAATTGCTGGTGGCCACCCCAAAAAGGTGGCCTCCCAGGTGAGTGCAACACAGCTATGTGAAGAAAAACCAGAAAATGTAACCCAAAAGAGAGAAAAACCAACTTTTTAGAGGGGTTCAAAAGGGTCAGGAAGAATTACTGGTCGACCTACCCATATTGATGGCCTCCCAGGTGTGTACAACACAATGGTGTGGTGGAAAGTCAGAAAAAGTGGCCCGGGAATGGGAAAAAACAGCTTTCTAGTGAAGAAAACGGGCGATGAAGAGCGATGAAGGAATAAAGCTGGTTTTTCAGAAAAATTGCTGGCCTCCCACCTTCCTACAACCTTTCTAATAATGAAAATAAGGTTCCTGCCAAAAATGGACCAAGACGGATGCAAAACGAAGGTTCGGGGGCCGAAATACGCAGTTGGGGGCCCCAAAAACAGGCTGTTAGGCACCGGAAGTGGTGTTCAACCACGAAGTCGGTCTCTCGGGCCATAGTGTCCCTCAAAAGGGAGGAAATAAGGTATATGCCCAAAATCGGAGCAAACGGAGGTAGTTAAGCGGTCCCGAACCGAAGCACATGGCTGACAGCTCCGAAAACCGAAAATCGGGCTCCAAACGGGAAAGATGGCCTACAACCATAAAACGTAGCCTACGGCCACTGAGAGATGGTCTACAAGACCTCTCCCTCCTTTCAAGAAGAGAAAACGGAGAAAATGGGACTTGGTTTGCAAACCGAGGCAAGGCACAAAAGAGTCCAGAAGTCCGAAGGCAAGGCTCGCGGCCGAGACTCCGCAACTTCAAAACGAGTACAATATGCAACATCACCGAGTGCTCAGTTGGTGACGTCTGAGTCTTAAGGTCGGTCAAAAATGGGGTGTCTACATGTCCCTTAAAGCCGAATCATACATGACCGCAGGCAACATACCAAAGTAGCAGAACATCAACCCCTTACCTTATGACATAGTCAAAAGTCACAAAAGGGTACATAAATGAAAGTCATATCAATAATAACACGTAAGACTCACACGGTGAGGAAACAGGGATCCATTCTCTCACCTCATTACTCGGTCGCCAAGCACATATAGTATGAATACATGCCACGGTGAAGTAACTCTTCCATAAAGAGTGACGTCATACTCGATACACCGTACAGATATTAGTCTAGTCGCTTTCTAGCGCCTAATTCGAATTCTCTATTTGCTCGCCTTCCAGGCTCCAAATCAGATCTCGCATCTGGCTAATCATAACAGGCACAACATGGAAAGTGGGTACTAACATCCATGTTTGGTCCTTAACACGACCTCATCTTGGTTGTAACCAAGGCGACATACATAGTGGATTATTTAAGCCTCTCTTGGCTCTAAATAAAAAAACCACTAGTCTCATCCTTGCTTGCTCCCAAGTGCCAAGGGCGATTGCTCGTATGAGTGAGCCAATCTTGCCTGCTGACATCATCATCTGCTAATCATTATGACACAAACCATAATAGTGTCAACATCCCATCATCTCAAAATAAGTGATCGATTTTAAAAAAAAATTGACCACAGCTTGCGCAATTCTGGATTCCAAACATAAGCCTTATCAGCACCCCTTGCGATAAGTATATACAACGGAATCCACCATGTGTGCCTCACATGAAGTGATTCAAGATCACAATTCTAGATTCCAAACATAAGCCTTATCAGCACCTCTTGCGATAAGTATATACAACGGAATCCACCATGTGCGCCTCACATGAAGTGATTTAAGATCACTACCTCTTGCGCAATAACCTCTCTAAAGATATTTTGGTGACCAATTTGCGTTCATTCTTAATGCGCCCACCTAGCGCAGATTCGCCCAACTAGCGCATTGAATCTTATAAGGAGCAAATTAATATACTACTAGTAAAGCATTTTATCCACAATCTAATGGGCAAGGTCAATGTCTAAACAACTCAGTTCACCATTTACCAAAGATAACACTTATCATGCCGAATACGCCCACATTGTGTACTTTAGGCTCCCACAACAAAGGAAAGATCAATGAATATAGGTCATCTGTTTCTCCCAAAGACAATCCGAGGATTCACTCAATAGCTAAGGCTCTGGCTTTTACCGATAGGTAAGTCAATGGATTTGCAGTTTTGCATCTAGAATCATTCTAGGATATTCCTTATGTAAGTCATCGAAAACAAAACAGGAATTCTCCCAAAACAATCCCTAAGGATCGTACATCCAAGCATATAAATTACATCACCCATGTCCATCATATCTAAAATAGAGGACTGTCCATCCTAGGTGGCGACAACTCTATAAATTCCTGGCTCATAATGACTAAGTAAGGAAAAACTTTTTTTGGACCATTGATCATGCCTCAGTGGTCTTCATCGATCATCGTTGGCCTATCATGGCTTGACGAAATCTAAGAACCACTATTTGCATAGCTGTTTTAGGCTGTAAAAGATTTATTGGAACTAGCAACCTTTTTGCGCTCCTAACTTTTCACCATAAAAGCAGAAGGTAAATCCCTACGGATCTACTTATCCAATTCTCCAATGAGAAGTTGGGTCACAATGTCCACAAATCAATGTTCCAAACTTATGTCAATCATAGCCTAAGTCAAAATAACCTCACTCCCCAGGAGGAAGTCTTCTCATGGTCTACACTTTTCTCAATGGTGTGACTTTTCGGTATTTGGCGAGCCTTATGCCTCAACAATGACTATCCAAATTGCGCATAACCTCAGAACAGTTTTGCGTCATAATGGAAAGTCAACCAAATTATAGAAATTGTTAATCCTCAAAGACTTTGTCTTAAACTGCGCAACATTGATCCACTTTCTAAAAACAGGGGACTAGAACCTTTGGCATTATCCTAGGCTCTTTATCATCTTGTGGAGCAATCATGAATGTTTCCCTCTCAATCACCCAGTGATGATGTGGAAAATTTTTACATTCGCTACCACGCAACTAAGAATGTAGAGTATCCTTCTCTAATGGAGTAATCCATTAGTAGGCACATCGCTCTCACTGTCCCTAGGATATTGGAAATTTCTTTCCATTCTCAACTAGGCTACATAAAGCGCTATGCTTAGAATTCTCTATCTTATAGAGTTCCAAAACTCTATTCACGTCACCTTTACTAAGAAAACTTTATGTGACTTAGTTACACTACCACAAAGCTGCTTACCTATATGCACATGCATACAATAATGCGCCACACGACCTTTTGTGTTTACAAGACAGCATACAATAATGCGCTATAGAACCCTAGGTCTTAACTTTGCAATCTTATGAGAAGTAAAATAAAGATAAGTCATATGATTCTGAGATCGCCCATAGATGGCTCTCTGCTAACCCATTACTCAAATGGAGTGTAAAATCTGATATGGAGGGCACTTAGTTAGGGATATAGGCAACAAACTAGTGCAATTCCCAATTGGGAAACATTTTTTCGCCATTATCCACCTAACATTAACAATACTTAATTCCTTATCTCTACTACACCATTGTGTTATTGAGTATTAGGAATAATCAATTTTCTAAGCATCCATTTCTCTTCACAGAGTTTTTTCTAAAATAAATCAAATAGATATTCGCCACCTTGGTCAAAACTAAAAGCACGAAAACTGTTATCTAATTGATCTCAACCTCATATGTGCAATGTCAAAAATCGTCTCAAAACTTTTGACTTATGGGAGATCAAATAGTCTTGACTCAGATGCGTATTGTAATCTATAAATGTGTCGAGATTGAGGCTTAGCTATCATACCCTTACACATATCTAGTCACAAAAATCATAGTGGACTAAATGCGCCAATACAAATGACCTTCTACGACTTTCCTACTTACTTGTGCACAACCATTGCGAACAAAGTTACACATTTATATGAGAGCAGGATGTCACAAGCGAGTGGGCCCGAAAGGGCCTACTCAAACCATCCATGTCATCTTCTCATTAATGTGATTAAGTACAACAAGCCACCGGTTTATGTCCAATGTCATAAACTAATTCCAATCATCCTAATGTGTGAGTTCTCGAAGACAAGCTTAAAGGTTTAGGCCCAACTAGGTAATGACTCATGACTAATTCATGTTCACTAGATCATAAAAGGATGTCATGGAGGTACCAAGTGCGCCTAAGTCGCAAATTTAACTAGTAAGTGCTAATCCCCTGCACTTTCAAGTTAATTTTATTCTCCATACACTTTACTGCATCTAATTGAAAGATGACGATACTCCTCTTGCCATCTCTGTTTCTCGCTTCATAGTTACTTACAATTAATTCTACTATCCACAAGAAGGAGAGAATAAGCTATCAATTTATGACAGCTCCTGAAGTAACTTAAGTGCAAATTGGGCTAAAGAGTCTAATTTAACACAATGCTCTCACAAGTGATGCGTTAAATTCTTAGAGTCATAACAACCTTGTTGGCCTTGACCTTTTCATTACTATGCTGCAACATTTCCGCTTAGTGGTAAACGTTATTCAAAACATTAGCCTAGCTAAGGAATTATACAAAGAAGCACCTCCTCATGTCTCACACTCAAGTGTGGAAACAGTAAGTGTCCAGACTAAGACAAGTTGGCAATGCTAATAGATTTTGCAGCCACTAAGTGCTAATCTTTTCACTTAGTATTAATAGATTTTGCAGCTTCTAAGCGCTAATCTTTTCACTTCACGTGATATTTCAACGCACACTATTATAGTGCATGAAATTTTGCTCCATCCACTCCCAATAATTTGGTAGAGAGCAAAACACTACTCATACTGGTTACTCGTCTTACACTTAATGACTAATTTATTTAAGCTCGCATTTCTTGGATGACGTGACTCTTGAATGTTACTTCATCCAATGATGTAACATTATTTACAAGTCAAATTACAAAGTCAATCCGCGCAGCTCAATAGCCAAGATCATATAAAGATCTATTGAGGGCTTACTAATTTCATAACTCCAAAACTCGCCAACCAAAACTACGTAGCGTGCCGCTAACCATAGCGCAAACATTAGTTTTTATTATGCCAAACAAGGCAACAAAATCACGGCGACTTTGAGTCATGTTTCCTTTCTTTGACTCAATTAAGGTTTGACCTAAAGTCTCCAAGACTTTTGCTCATCTAAAGAATGGGGTTACATTGTTCATATTTGAACATCTTTACTAAGTCTAGGTCAACCAATTAACTTCCATAAGCTAAGTCAATTTAGAGAGAAATTCGCATTGGAATTAATTTGATTAGCATAATATAATTTTGCCACAAAAATCTAAATTAAATAGTAACAATATTACACAAGTCGCAAGATCAAAAATCCGCTATGCTCGTAATCATTTCTTGCGCCACAGGTGACAATTATCCAAAATTTAGTTTAATTCATAAGCAAAATATTAGTTTTCGGGAGTAAATCTACAAAGATTTCTCTCAACCGAACAACCTCCCACTGATTATGGCATGTCTAAAAAATATGATAAAATATTCGAATTCCATACAATAGCATCATAATGTAGATTCACAATCAATACATGTTATGTTACATTTAATAACGGAATTAAAATAAAAAATAATTAATCATGCTATTCTAATCACAACATATTACAAATCCTAAAAAAAATAATATGCTGTATTTAATATTCAAATTATGCTATAACAGAAACTATATCACTTCTGAAATTTTTTGAAATTTTCTAGTATTTTCTGAAATTTTAAATAACTAATAAACACACATAAAATTAGAAATAAAAAATTCCAGAATCTGATAAACTGAAAAAAAATTATACCAGTAAATAGTAAAACATTTCAAAAGTCTACAATAAAAATTTCAACCCCATAAAATTATTTATGCAATACTAGAAGCATTTAAAGCATAAATAATGAATTATTATCACAGAAAAAATACTTTTTATTTTCATAAAATTTTCACAATTTTACAAAAGATAAAAAATTTAATTCTGAGTCTAACGGTACCAACCACACTTAAAAAAAACTATAACGAATTAATTATGATCATTTAACGCGATTCAGAATTAAAAACAAAACAAACGGTGCCTTATGCTTCAGCAACCAAGCCAGCCAAGCCGGCGGAGGAAAACGGCGCTCGGCAAGATGCGGCTCGAAGCAGGGCTCGTGGCGGCTCGAACGCTGCTCGGCACGACACGCGTCGTGGCGCTGACGGCAGCAGCGTGGGACCACGCTGACGGTGTGGCGCCTTCTAGGGTGTTTTCTGGACCGATTTTTGTACTGTCGGACTCCATTTTTCGACATAAAACCATTTATGGTATTAAAAAAGACATTAATGAACATAAAAAATGGGTATTTATGCTCTTAATCTAATGAGAGTAGACATTTTCCTCCTTTATAAACATTCATGTATATAATGTGTACATATATATATATATACACATGATTAAAGAAAACACGAGTATACCCATTCATGCTCTGATACCAATGTAAATCTAATGTAAACGCAGCGGATGAAAAATTATGGTCATACCTTTTTCTGTAGAGTTTGAATTGAAGGATCTCGTGGGTAAATCACGTGTTTCTTGAATCTGATCAATCAACCCAGCAATGGAGTGATATTACAAAATGAATATCACTCACACAAGTCACAGTGCAAAATGGCTCTTGATCATTGTATTTTGGGAGAGAGTCAGTATATGGGTAAAACATACGACATACGTTATTATTCTCTTAATCACCCATATCCCATATTATATCAGATATATTGGATAATAATAAATCTATCCATATCAGTTATATCAGATAGATATGGATATCCTGAGTGGTTATCCAAGTAAGTTTTGAATTTAAATTCAAACTTACATGGATAAGGTTCAAAAGGGTCATGCCACATGGGTGCCCAATTTCTAACAATCAAGAAAGAGAAGATGCTACCTACCAAGAGAGAGACTTACAACTAAGCAAGGTATTTCCTTCTCTTCACCGACTCCGAAAACCACACCAACAGCTTGAGTCGCTGTAATGGCGTTGACGATGTGCAACTTGAGTTCTTCAAGATCTCAAGCCGTTCAAACTCCATCGCCGCCTCTTGGAGTACCGCCTCTGGTTTATTCAATTCTAGGGTTTTCAGAAGAGAAATGGAAGTCTTGACTGACATTGGATGCGGAGGAGGGGGTGGCACCGAGATACATTGCAGGGTATATGGCGGTTGGTGGTCGGAATACATTGGATGCGGTTGGAAGTCTTGACTGACATTTGTACATGGCAGTTGGTGGTCATAATACATTGGCGGATGGTGCTTTGGCGGCTGAGGTGGCCTCTGATATGGCTATGAAGAGAAGCTGTGTTTAGAGGGAGATGAGAGAAACAGAGAAGGTGGGGAGAGAGTGAGTGGAGAAGGTGTGAAGATTTAGTTGAGGATGTCACAGTCTGATAAAATATTTAAATAATAAATTTTGTCCTTTATGCAAGACTTTATAATTATAAGGGGGTTTAGAAAGTATAATTTTTTTTTAGTCCTTTTAACAATGAAAGGAAGGTAAAGTGGGTTTATAGGCAAATTTTCCTTAAAAAAGAAGGTAAGAAAATATTAGAGTTATTTACTAGAAGAATTTCTATATTATTGAGAAATATTACTTTGACCCATTAAATTATAAAAATATATAAATGGAGCCTCTAAATTATTGAAAAGTGTCACTTTACCCCCTAAATTAAATATATATATATATATATATATAAATGAATTTAATAAATTATAAAAATGTACAAATTGAACCCCTAATTGAAGGGTCAAAGTAAAACATGCCAATAATGTAATGAATCTATTTGTTTACTTTTATATTGTAAGAGATAAAATGATACATCAAAATAATTTAAAAATTTATTTATAAACTTTTAAAATTTAAAGAGTAAAAAATAATACTTGTTAATTGTACAGGGGTATGTGTAAATAACCGTTAATAAAATATCAGTTATAGTAAGATCTGGAGGCCTATTTCAAAACCCCGTAAGGCAGTTACAAATTCCAGTACGACAAGACCCGTCACTCAGGCAGGTAGTTTGATTTCTACATTTTTTCTTTCTTTTTTTTTAAAAAAAAATTTTAATCCAAATTTCCATCTCTGCAAATTCAATTTCAGAAATCAGTTCATACCCATTGGATAGCCATTCCCAATTTTCGCTATTAACTCGACTTCTTGTCATTGGTTCTTTTGATTATTTTGTTCTCACTCAGGTAGTTGTTCCTTGTGCTTTGCTCAATACCTGTTTGATAAAATGACTCCCTTTTTTTATAGCAAAATTAAAGCATATTCTGGTTCACTTTGATTATTTTGCTCTCTGTTAGTTTGTTTTTTATTTATATTTTGATTAATGTTTTTTGTCATGAATTGACTATTGGGTTGAATTCCAGGGATGGTAATTCTTTTTTTTTTTTTTTGTACCTTAAAATTTGAAATTCTAATGAGCAATCTTCTGCTTTTGTGGATTATTGAATGTTTTTTTTTTTTTTGGTAGTCTATTTAGTGTCATTGAGACAACATTTACAAGATGTGGGGAAGAAGCTTGTTGGAGCACAACAATATAACAAAGATGGTTGTGTTAATAATAGGGAAGACCTTAATTATCCTACGCCTTTGATTGTCAAATGTTTTTAATGGGATTAGATATGATAGTGTTGGTTACATATTTTGTAAAAGCCAGTTACAGTTCGACACGTGGCAGAGTAAGGGTAATATAGGAAAACTATTCAAGTCTTCGATCCTAATTGTACACGTGGCAGTTAATATTGGTTCTCACGTGATCTGAGTAGCATTTGATTAGTAAAGAGATGCAAGGTGACGTGACTTCAACGGTTACTCACATTCAAATTCAAAAATAGGAGGGAAGCCTAACTGCAAGTGATGGCGTAGTGGAACTACTTATAAGGCAACATGATCAGCGATCATGGAGGAGCAGTTCGACGGTTTGAAGTGCAGTTCGAAGGTCATCCTTGACAAGTATAAATAGCAGGGAAGCCTCCAGAAAAAAGCTCCAGACTCAGATCCAACAAACCAGTCATTTACTTCATATTTTCTTTTCCAGTTTTACATTTCCAGTCTTTACATTTCCTGCACTTTAAATACCTATTCTTTACATTCCTGCACTTTAAATTCCTGCACTGCACTTCATTCATAGGAGTAGTTTCAAGTAGATTGTTGCTGTAAACCTCTACGAGGCTGAGTTTGGATCATTGTAAGTTTTCATTTTAATAAAATACTTCAATTGTTCGTCATTTACCTGTTATTTTGCTTAATTTCTCCTAAGTCAAGCCACCAGTAAAAGTCCTCTTCATTGAGGCTGAAAAAACTAAAACACAATCGTCTGATAATTGGTTGGCAATTATAATTTCTGTAAGGATTGATTGATCCTTGCTGGCACGCTCGCATTTACAAAAATACCCTTCGAAAGCCAAAAAGCCAACATATATTTTTGGCACGCCCAGTGGGACTAATTAAAATGGCTAGACGAAGACGACAAGGAGAAAATGAACGCTTGGAAGAAGGCATAAAAGGAGAGGTAGAAATACCTAATCCAGAGGATAATGTGGTAACACATCCTGTGGAAACTCCCATGTTATCAGAACCTATGGTCGAACAGACCAGTACTTCAGGACAAGAACCATATGTTCATAATATTGGACGAAACCAAGGAATTTGACCATCTACTGTTCCATCTACTCAGCCAACAAATCTATGGGATGGCCTAGTAGATGCCATGGGACAACAATTAATGAACACAATGGAAAGGTGGGCAACATCCTTTTTGGATCGAATGAATAACCACCAACCAACAAACACAAGACACACAGAGGAAGTTTTAAATGTCCCTCAGCAAAGATTGGCTAGAGATAAATAGTCTATGCAAGTTAATGGACATTCTAATGGTCAAACTAGTAATCAGAATTATGAAGACCATCACCTCAGTCTTGGTATGAACCCATTTCGAGGCCTATAGCAGGTCAAAATGCCTCAGTACTCAACAATAAAGCCACACAAGTTGGTGGATCTGGTCAAGTACAAGAAACTGGCATAAGAATGGTTACAAATCCCATGTTCGAAGCCATACCTGGCACAAGGGGGTACAATAATCCCTTATTCGAATTTATACCCGGGGGATTGGAAGGTTTTCCCACAAATGGAAGGGACACAACACCTGTTTCAGCACCTTTCGCAGGTCCTTTCGCAGGACAAGCTCAAAGGGGTTATCCACACCCCCAACAGCAACCTGCACCACAGGGACAACCAGTCTCAAATGTACCACCTTATGGACCAAGAGGACCACAGGCACAAGTTTGTCCACCAAACCCTGTGTTTGTTCCTCCAGTAGTGGTTTAGCAGGCACAAAATATGGTCCCTAAGGACCAAATTGCTGATATTGTTAGGGAGATGTGTGGACCGATGGCTCGGGGGGTCCAGACTCCTGTATACAGAAAACCATACCCAGAATGGATAGATAGGGTACATGAATACCCAAGGGGGTTCAGAATACCAGATTTTACCCTTTTATATGGGAGTGGAAATCAATCAACAGTAGAACATATTGCTAGGTTTGCTGCTCAATGCAGTGAATTTACTAATCATGACTATATGAAACTGAGATTATTCCCAAATTCTCTAACTAGGGGAGCATTTGTATGGTACATCAACCTTACACCTGGCTCCATTCAAACTTGGCAACAAATGGAAGAGGCATTTCATGCCCAATTCTTCCAATCGGAGCCAGAGGTCTCCATGGCAGACTTGGCAAGATTGAGTCAAAGGCCCGAAGAAAAGGCCACTCAGTTTATTGCCAGATTTAAAAGGGCTTGAAATAAATGTAGAGTCATACTGCCAAAGCCAGAATTCGTAAGATTGGCTCAAAATGGCTTAGAGTTCAGGCTTCAAAAGAAGTTTGACTCAACTGAATTCAGAGATTTAGTGGAACTAACCTATAAGGTGTCTAGATATGAAGCATTACTAGAGGAGGAACAAGATCAAAATAATGCCTCGTACAAGACATATTATAGAGATTCTAACTATGAGATCGATGCAGCAGAGATTGTGGGTAAAAAACCTGTGATCTGTGAAGCATTAATTCATAAGGATACAACAATTGACCAGCAGTTTAAAAAGAAAGACCTTCACAGGAAGTACTCTTTCGATTTAACAAAGGCAGATGACATTTTTGATCATTTGCTTGCGGCCAATTTCCTTAAGTTACCAAAATGAGTAAAACTGCTATCTCCAGATGAACTTAAGGGAAAAGTATATTGTAAATGACATAACTCTTGGTCTCACTCGACTAAAAACTGCATTGTTTTTCGAGACAGGATTCAAGAACAAATTCGGAAAGGAAGTTTGAAATTCCCAACCAAAGTAGAAAAGGCCATGGGAATTGACAGTAATTCGTTTCCAGAAGTTGGAGAAAACGCAGCTCATGTGGTTGTACCAAACTTCTAGAATCTATCTCTGCAGGAATTGGAAGAGGTCAATGTGCAGATGCACATTGCCAACCAGACAATTACCAAGAAGGATACTGGAAATCTACCAGCTATTGGGCAAGGTTTCTTACGCTAGAGGGGAGACTCTGATGAGGAAGCACTGGATGATGATTCTTTAGAAACAGCTGTAATGTAGAGGATTTGTCCCAGGTACAGACTGAGTTATAAATGGTTGAAAGGCCTTCCAGTTGATGGGAAGCAATATTACAGGGATGTACAGAGACGTCCTAAATCAACCAATGCTTACAACAAAAGGCCGTATCCGGCTAGTGATAGCCAGCGGCCATTAGTGGTTGAGCCTGCAGTGGACAGAATGCATGCTAAAGGCAAGAGGCCCTTGTATGAGTCCAAGCTACCTAACTATTACAGAATGGAGAGCAGTCATTCTGAAAGAAGGCTGGAGAGGAGTTCAGGATATGGGATCAAAGCCAGAGATTGGCCCCCTAGACCAACCTCATGTAGGACAGAAAATGGCCACCTTTATCGAAGGCCTGAATCAGGCTCGAAACATGAGGTCAGAGCCAAGCATTTACCTTCACAACCAGCTTCGAAGGTAGAAAAAAGCAGTTCAACATCTGAGTCAGTAAGTTCGTGGGTACCTAGAGTTCCAGACTGGTTTGTAATGCAAAACAAACCTAGAGAAGTGCCTGTCCAGAGAGATGTTGAAAACCAAAGAAGGATGGTTAAACCTCCTTTGGTGGCTCCAAACAATTGGGTATTGCTTAAACACCCAAAGACAAAGGAACCAGACATGGTCCCAGTCATTTCGAGATCACAAAGGAGAAAGATTCAGCGCAGGTACACTCAGTACCAGAAAGATATGAAAGAAAATGGAGAGTGCTGTTCATTAGTTCAGACAGAAGGAAAGAAGACTCCAAAGTCAGACCATACTCCAAAGCCAACTCTACAAAACAAGGTGGGTTGCAGCAGAGAACAGTTGGCCAAGGTTCATTCTGAACTAAAAGCCAGAGAGAAGGCTAGCTTAGCAGGATTGGAGAAAGCTCTGATGGAGAGTGGTAGCGAGACAGAAGAAGAAATTGGCATAAGCCAAAAGAAAGAAATGGTGGAGGAAGAAATGTTCGAAGCCTTCATGGCTGAGCAAACATTTCTGGTTGAAAAACCAGTCGAGAAAAACCATTCGAAAGAACCTGTCATCAATGAAGTGCCAGAATGTAGCATGGAGGATGCTTCTGAGGTAACAGATCAAGGTAGCCAAGAGAGGAAACAGGCACAGCCAGCCATCTAGTTTGGCTCATTTCCTCCAATATCAGTTAATATGGTACATATACTACCTCATGAATTCGAAGCTGGGGATGAGAACCAAGATGGTCAAGAAGTTGATCTAATTCCAGTCTCTAGTGAAGATTCACAAGTGAGTATGGTACAGGATGATTCTGGCATGGCTACTCCAATGGAAACTGAATATGAGAGCAAAGAAGAGGTGAGCATTAACCTCTCATATCCTTTTGAATATCCCTCGAATTCTATGACACAACATGTCAAGCCTTTGTACATTAAGGCTTTCTTCGATGGGATACAATTAAACCAAGTCCTGATAGATAATGGGGCAGCAGTGAACTTACTATCGAAATCTTCTTTAAAGAAACTAGGGAAAAAGAATCCCAGGTTGATCCCAACTAGCACAACCATTGCTGGCTTTGCTGGAGACAAACAGATGGCTCAGGGAATTCTACCCATTAACTTGAGTGTGGGAACTAGGGACTGCATGACAGCATTCTTCGTAATCGACAGTAATGCTAAATACAATGCTTTACTTGGAAGAGATTGGATCCACACTAACAAATGTGTGTCTTCCTCTTTGCATCAGAAAATTATGATGGCCTTAGGCAATGGAGAGACAGAGGAAATTGATGCAGATCCTCAACCCTTCATAGCCTGTGCAGACTTTGTAGAGGCCAAGTTGTATATTGAGGGAGTGACACCACTTAGTATACTGAGGAAAGCTGATGGCTCAGCCGAAGCGATGGCTGATGAGGAAGTGACACACCTGAAGCACTTAGTCTAAGAGAGTGCTGATGAAGAGATTGTTGTTAAGGATGACAATGATGCCTAGTTGTAGGCAAAGAGATGAAGAACAAGAAGCCAAGTCTTTGGCTCTAATTAAGTTTTCAACATTGGATGTAAAATCAATAATCCAGAAAGTACAGGAGCAAGAGAGAAAAGCCATGATAATTGGCTGCAAACAGGAGCAACAACGGGTCAGAATTTTGACCCTTGGTAAATACTGTGCATTGGACATTGAAACAAAAGTCTAGGAGATACAGGAAGAGGATGCCTTATGGACAGATTTTGTCTATGAGGAGGAGGGCAAAGATGTTGAACTAAAGAACCTGGGAGCAGAACAGAGCGAGAAGGTTGCTTCGAAGGTAGAAAAAACCAAGGAAGAAGCTTCAATAAGTTCTCAGACACAAGACCCCTTAGAAGAAGTAAATTTAGGAGAAGGTTCTATACAACAGCCCACCTATATAAGTGCTTGTTTGAATGTTCTAGACAGGGACCAGTTGTTGGTTGTTCTAAAGAAATACAAAGATTGCTTTGCATGGTCTTATAATGAACTACCAGGATTGGATAGATCATTAATGGAACATGGGCTCCCTATGAAGCCTAACTTCAAACCAAACAAGCAAAAACCAAGAAGAATGAGTCCAGAAGTAATTCAGAAAGTTAAGGAAGAGATTCTTAGACTACTCAAGGCAGGCTTTATTAGGACAACTAGGTATGTTGAATGGTTATCTAATATTGTGCTTGTAGTTAAGAAGAATGGCAAAATGAGGGTATGCATTGATTTCAGAAACTTAAATCTAGCAACTCTAAAAGATGAGTACCCTATGCCTATAGTGGATCTGTTGGTAGACAGTTCAGTAGGGCATCAAGTTTTATCAATGATGGATGGACACTCTGGTTATAACCAAATCTGCATTGTGGAGGAGGATATCCACAAGACAACATTTAGATGTCCTGGGAATATTGGCACCTTCGAATGGGTTAAAATGCCATTTGGCCTGAAGAATGCTGGGGCTACATATCAGAGGGCTATGAACACTATCTTTCATGACCTCATTGGAGGGTATTTAGAGTATTATATTGATGACATTGTAGTGAAATCCCAGTCCATGGAGGAGCATCTGTTTCATTTAGAAACAGCTTTTGAAAGAATGAGGAAGTTCAAGTTGAAACTCAATCCTCTTAAATATGCTTTTGGTGTATCATCTGGAAACTTCTTGGGTTATGTAGTGTACAAGAAAGGAATACATATTGATCAGAATAAAGCCAAAGCCATCATTAAAGCCAAGCCTCCATCAAGTAAGAAAGAATTACAAAGGTTCCTTGGACAGGTTAACTTTCTTCGAAGGTTCATTTCTAACACTACAGGGAAAACTAAAGTATTTTCTTCCTTGTTAAGGCTGAAAGATGAAGAGGAATTTGTGTGGACAGCAAAGCATCAAATTGCTTTCGAAGGTATCAAAGCCTACTTGGCCAACCCTCCAGTGCTAATGCCACCAAAGGGTAAAAAACCCTTGAAGTTGTACATAGCTGCAGCAGAAGATTCATTAGGAGCTTTCTTGGCTCAAGACAATGAAGAAGGCAAGGAGCAAGCTGTTTATTACCTTAGTAGGTTTTTAAATTCTTGTGAATGTAAATATTCAGCTGTAGAAAAGCTGTGTCTTGCTTTGTATTTTGCTGCAATGAAATTAAGATATTATCTTTTACCTACAACTGTCTTGGTAATTGCAACCACAAATTTGGTTAAGTACATGTTATCTAGACCTATGTTGAGGGGAAGAATTGGCAAGTGGATACTAGCCTTATCAGAATTCCATTTAGAATATGTCCCTCAAAGGGCAGTAAAAGAGCAAGTTCTGGCCAATTTTTTGGCAGACCATCCATCTCAAACAGAGAGCCAAGAGATAATGGAACTTGGCATGGCTAGTGTCGAGCCATGGCAGATGTGGTTCGATGGATCGAAAGCCAATGGCTTAATTAGAATTGGTATTGTGATTAAATCTCCACAAGGAGTAGAAACCACACATGGTTTCAGAGTAGATGAAACTACCTGTTCCAATAGCCAGGTTGAATATGAAGCCTTAATAGTAGAACTAGAAATTCTTATTGGATTAAAAGTACATGCAGTTGACATATTTGGAGACTCTCAATTGGTGGTTAACCAAGTGAAAGGGATTTTCAAGTGTCAAAGCATAAGTATTTTGCCATACTATGTTGTTGCATTACATCTGCTTTCTCAGTTTCAAATAGCAAATGTAACTCATGTTCCAAGATTCTTGAATAATAGAGCTAATGATGTGGCTCAGAAAGTTTCGAACTTCAAGAGAAGGGATAATGCCCAAAGGGACATAAGCCAAACAACATATCAGAAATTAATACCACCTCTGAATAAAAGGAATGTGGTCTTGGAAGTCAATCATAATGACTTACAAGAATAGGATTGAAGGCATCCAATAATGCAGTACTTGGCTAATCCATCTTCCAAGGCTAGTAGGAGAATTAAATTGCAGTCTACGCAATACATGATATATGGTAATGCTCTCTACAAAAGGGGGGGAGATGGTTTATTGTTGAAATGTTTAGGTCCAAAAGAAGCATTAACAGCTATGGCTGAGGTTCATGAAGGCATCTGTGGTGCTCATCAGCCTGGTGTAAAGATGAGATGGCTGATTCGAAGGCATTCCTACTATTGGCCAACTATTCTTAAAGACTGCATAGAATATGCAAAGGGTTGCCAGGCATGCCAAAAGCATGGCACAATAAGGCATGTGCCCATAACTGACCTATATGCAGTAGTGAAGCCTTGGCCATTCAGAGAATGGGCCATGGATATGATGGGAAAAATACACCCACCTTCTTCGAAGTATCATTGTTTCATTCTAGTGGCCACTGATTAATTCACTAAGTGGGTCGAAGCCAAGCCTTACAAGGCTGTAGACTAGACAGAGGTCATTGGGTTCATCAAAGATTTGATCTATAGATTTGGCATCCCACAAACCATAACTGTGGGTAATGAGACTGTGTTCGATGGGAAAATGGTGAAGTCTTTTGTGGCAGAGTTTGGAATTAGCCTTGTTAATTCCACACCCTATTATGCACAAGCCAATGGTTAAGCTGAATCATCCAATAAGTCCTTGAAAAAAGGAATACAAAAGGTTGTGGAAGATAATCCTAGGGATTGGCATAACCTGTTGTTGGATGTTTTGTGGGCTTCTGAGAACTTCCTAAGGTCAAGCACAGGAGTCACTCCTTATGCCTTAGTATATGGGCATGATGCAGTGTTACCTGTGGAGATTAATGTTAAATCTTTGAGGGTAAGATGCCAAGATCAGTTAGATCCTGAACAGTACCATCAAAGTATGTGCTTGGAGTTAGAAGGCATAGATGAAGCTAGAATTTTGGCATTAAATAGCATTCTTTTCCAAAAGAAGAAAGCAGCCAAGAATTATAATAAGAAGGTCAAACACATTGGCTTTGATAAAGGTGATTTAGTATGAAAGACAATACTCCCAATAGGAATTAAAAGCCATAAGTTTGGCAAATGGTCACCTAACTGGGAAGGACCAGGTCAAATTCATAGAGTTCTGCATTTTGGAGCATAGCATTTGAGAAATTTGAATGGGTATATACATCCCAAAACGATTAATGGCAGATATTTCAAGCCTTATTTTCCAACCATTTGGGAAACACAAGGAATAAAATAAACATTAAGTACAAGAACATAAGATTACTCAGATGACAGATAAAAATTTGTGCTTTCATAAAGAATTAAGTACATTTTGCCACAAATTGGCCCAAAAATCATTACAGTGTCTTAATTGTTTTTGTACAATAGATTTCCTATTGCTAAGTGATGAAACTAGTTGAATAGCTGCAGCCATCTTTTCCTTTCGATCAGCCAGTCCTTGGTTGGTGATTTGTAATTTGGTATCAGTTCGGACTAAGGCTTGATTCACTGCAGCCAGCTCCTCTTCAAGTTGAGTTTTCCTCTCCAACAGCTGGACTCAAAAGTAGGAGGCAGAGGAGTGTTGTTCCTTAAGCTTTGACATTTCAGTATGTACTTGGGAAACAAAACTCTGGTTGCTAGCCAATTTCTCATCCTCAGCCTTGGCAGCTTGACAAATGCTGATGTAAAAATCGACAGTAGTTGTTGCCTGAGATAGATGACTTGAAACGTTCATGCCAGACTGCTCAGCAATTTTGCAGTATTGGAGGAACCCATTTCTGATTATAGACCTTTGCAGAGCCTCGAAGGGGATCCTCGAAAAAGAAATCAACAGTTCTAGGCATGTGTCCAGGTCTATCGAAGGTGCAAAAGGCTTGCTGCTGGAGGAAGGAGAGCTTTCAAAAATTTCCAGCAAGGAGTCAGCCAAAACTAATGGCTCAGCTTTAACATTCAATGTTACAGAGGTAGAGGGTATGTTGAAGAGACTAGCTAGTCTGGCTTCGAAGACATCAACCTCATCCATAGACATGAGAGGCGCAGAGAGAGTTGTGGTGGAAGGCACAGAGAACTGCATGAGAATAGGAGAAATGGATGGAGCATCTTTGGCAGTCTCTATGGTCTTAGCCACCAATGAATCAAGTGAAGAGGGACTGGAGATATGCAAAGGTAATGCACTACCGGCTAGAGAACTACCAGCACCCTCTATAGGAGGATCAACTGCCATCATAGATGGAGTAGCAGTTGGAATTTCTGTGAAAGAAGGAAGAGGAGCAAGGCTCGAAGGAGAAGTGGACTGAGGTAGGTTAAAGGTCAAGAAAAGGAGGTATGGCTCTAAGCCAAGAAGAAGAGATGCAAGAATGTTGGGGCTCAAAGAAGGTATATCGAATGTAGGCCTTGGAAGTGGGAGTACGATTTGGATAACCCTAACATTCTGCATTTGATCAACTTCAACTGAAATCGAGGGAGGCCTCATTGGAAAGATAAATGTAGTAGTTGTTGCTGCAAGAGGAAGAAATATGAAGCAATGTCAAACTTTAATACCAAAAGCTGACAAGGGAAAAATAGCAGAAGTATGAAAGAAATTACTTGCTCCAGAAGTATTGGCAATAATAGGAGAGCTGCGAAGGGAATGATGTTCGGCAATCTGTTGCCTTCTTGCTGTTTCCCTTTGTAATGCATCAGCAGCAGCAGCTTCTTCCTCTCTTAGAAATTGTTGCTGCCGTCTCTTCTCAGCCCTCTCGAAGACAATTATGGCCTTGGAATGTTCCTGCTCTACTGCCTTGACAGCTACCTCATGAATGGGGTCTTCAACCAAGTCAGTAGCAGGAACAGTCACCTTCTTTCTCTTCCTTCTTGGCAATGATACTACCGGCTCCTTTTCGACCTCCCTCTCTTCAACTTGGGGTTCAGACTCTTCAGAGGTGAGTTCTTTCTCCATTATTGTGGTAATTGCCTCGAGAGTAAGTTTTTCGATTGTATCAAAAGGGGAGACAGCCACCTTTTGTCTCTTTGTTCTTTGCAAAGGTACTTCTTGCTCTTGTTCAACCTCTCTCTCTTCTGCTTGAGATTCAGATTCCTCAGGGAGGAGGATTAGCTTCATTTTCTTTTTCTGTTGTTGTCTCTCTTTGAGAGTAGGTAAAGTTTCAGCTCTCTTGGGGGATTCTTTTTGTGGGGACCCTGCACCAAAGAACATGAGTGTAAAGGAAACAAACAAAAGATTCGAAAGAAAAAAAAAAAAGGAACCTGAAAATACTTACCCTTCTTCGAAGCAGCTCTGGTAACTTTAGCTGGAGGGGGTGAGGCAGCAGGAGAAGTTTTGGCAGCTTCAGGAAGAGAGGGAATGTTCTCAACTATTGCTGACTTAGCCTTCGAAGGCACTCCTAACCCTATTAGCAAGTCATGAGGGTGTACAGATAGGCGCACTTCCATATTGGCTGTCCACTAGTTCTGGAATCTTTTCAAAACTAAGCCAGATGGGAGAAATGAGACAAATTGAAATTCATTCAATTCCTTCAGCAGTTTGAATATTGCTGCCTCTAGCTTTGATTTGGATACTCTCAAGTCTCTAGCTGTGAGGTGAACATTCGAGAGACTGCAAAGTGGAACATGTATCCCTTGAGTGAGCCCAAATTGTCTAGCAAACTGAGAAGGGCAATACACTTCAGATATGTATTTATAAGCTCGAGGGTTTAAAGTGCCAATGAACAACTCCCTTGGTAGCAATATAGAAGCCCACATATCTTTATGAGGTGAGGTGGAGCACTCTTTATCAGCCAAAAAAGTTTGTAGCCAGGTAGGTCCTTTGTTGGCATCGAAAGGGCAAAAGAAGGAGAGAGATAGAGAAATAGGGAGTTAGTGAAAGAAAGCAAGGTAATAAGCGAAGGAAGCAGGATAAAGAACAATCCTAGCATACTTCTCCCCATAGATGCTAGGATCTTGAACCAGGAATCTTAGGCATTTAGAATGCAGATCAGTGAAATAGGCGAAGAGCCAGAGCTGGAGCACCCAGAGGGGACCTCCTTGGTTAACGTCAAGAGGCTTTTTGCAAAATTGAGAGCAAGTTCTGTAGACATGACCTAAAAAATAAGGGGCAAGAGCCATGCATTTTTTCAAGACAAGTGCCTTCGCAAGAGGAGCAAACTCAGGCATAATCCTTTGAGATGAGGTGCAAAAGAGAAATTTGCACAACCAGTATAAAATAAAAGAAAATAGTTCTCTGTCCCTCACGGGGCCTTCCCTTTTATTTTCAGCCTTTACGAAGTCACTGTAAGAAGAGTTCAAGGCTGGAAGGAAAAATCTGACATGGAGGTCCGGGTAGTTGGGAGTAAAAGGAGAGCCAAGGGGTGAAAGCCCTAAAAGATGGCAAATATCAAGAACGGTGGGGGCCATCATGCCGCACCGAAATTGGAAGAAATTAAAAGCCATATTCCAAAAGCAAAGAGCAGTAGGAATTAAAAAGTGGTCCTCAGGAATGATGAACCTGGAAAGACAAAGGGCGTCGAGGATACAGAGCTCCTGTAGGTCATCTCCTCTCGCAGAAACAACCCTGTCATACCATTCTTCCAATTCGGTTCTCAATGTCGGCCAGCAGCGATGAGGCCAGGTTATTCTCCAATTGCTCCAGTCAAGCCCTCCTTCGTAGAGGAGAAAGTGGTCCTCCAAACGGGGGTATAAAGTTGGAAGTTGGTCAGGGGCTTCCCGAAAGATGGGACCTAGGACGTACTCTTGTTGGCTGCTGTGGCGAGGAACAAAGAGACATCCATCTATGGCACTTGACCCACCAGTTGTTAGCTTGGCGATTTCTTCATCAATACATTTCTTCAAAGCCATGGTAGGGCTGATACGGTCGCCAGCGAGCACTTTCAGCGAGGAATGATCCATTGATAGCAAGCAGTAGGGAAGAAAGGGTTAACAGAAGATCGGTAGGGTTTGTGTGTTAAAAGAGCAAGTGATTTCAGAGTACGAAATAAAAGGGTCTTTAAAAAAAGCTTTTGTGTTTGAAAAATATATTGCGTAAGTCGTTGAGTACTAGAAGTACGAATACGAAGAGTTTCCTTCAATATTGATACTTTTGGAGGGAAAAAACACAGCCCAGATGCTGAGGTTAGCTTCGAAGTAAAATATTTGGCTTCGAAGCCAAATTTTGGCGCCAAAAGTCAAAAACAACAGCTTCGAAACAGAGAAGCCGGCTTCGAAGCACATTTCATACTTAAAAATATAAGAATACTCAAGTGTTTGTTTTACTCCAAAAGGTTTAAAGACTTGTTTTAGGTTTCTTAACGAAGGTAATGTCCTTCGAGGCAGAACTTGAGACTCTTTAAGGATAGGAATTGGTGTTCGAAACATCAAAACCAATGGTTGGTTTATAAAAAAGTCGTATGTGGAACTAAAGCAGCATAAACTGTTGTTCGAAGCAAAAATATGGTCAATTTAAAACTAAATTGATCATACTAACCATGATCAGATATTGGTTATGGTTAACCAGCTTTAAGTGTAAGATTGCTAGACTCGAAGCACTGATTCTAAAAAAAAAAAATCAGCCAAAACTGTCAACTTTATTCCATAAATTGGAAAGGTTCATAATTGGTTCTTTATAGTACTTCATTTAAAACAATTGAGTCTAGGTTCGAAGGATAAGATTGTTCAGTTTGAAGTCCTAAATTTGCTTCTAAAGACAAAAGGAGACAATGCCAAACAAAGGAAAAGTCTTAATTGTATTAAAGCAAAAGCGATTACATCAAATGGCCCTATTTTGGTACAAACTCAAGCTCATAAAAATAAGGAATGGAATAAGTAACATGATCATGAAATTTAGTCCAACTATGATCAATGAATTTTTGTTCTTTCTTTATTCTATCCTCTATTTCTTCTAACATTGGCTGCATGAGTTGATGTGCTCTCACTTCGTAATAGAGCTCTTCGGCCTTGATTTCGAATGTTGTTTCTCTCAATCCTTGTTCCAATTCATCTATATCCAAGTCATCCCAGTAAATAGAATCTTTATTCTTGAAATCATTGAATTCTTCAACAAAGTTCTCTGCTTCATACTGGGCATGAACTCGAAGGGACGAGAGTTGGTCTAAAGATTGAGTGGTGGTCAAAGAAGTGCGGTGCCAATGGAGAAGCGATGGAAGTTGGCCCAAGAACATGTGAAGTTTTGTTCGAGCAATGGGGTTGAGGACATGGCTCCGAATCAGAATATCGCAAGCCCATCGAAGATTCTTAAGGGGAACATCGTTCTCAAGAACATTGAAGGGTATGTGAGAAAAGGCTACAAGTAGCAGTTGGGCTTGCTTTTGGTAAGCTGGAGTCGGAGAAGGTGGAGGTTCGTAAGGAGGGAAAACTTTCTCCGCGGAAAGGGTAAACTTCAACTTCTCTATCCAGGAAAGTTTTTCCGGAGGAGGAGGTGTAAAGGCCCCCATTTCGAAGGAAGGAGAGAATCGAGGAACAGTGATGCAATGAAGCCAGTCGGAAGGATGAAACTTCGCCTTCTTGGCTAAAAATGAGGAGGTATACCCCTGTGCCTCTTCTGGGCGGGGTACTGATCGTACCATTTTTGTAGGCATGGATGATGTGTACCATGCCACGAGTAGACTATCCTCTAAACTGCGTCGACGGTCGATAGGCATGTAAGGATAAACCACCGAGCTTCGCGCATAAGAAGGAAAGTCTAATGGGTCGGTAAATTCGACAAAGTGATGGTTAATGCGCTCTCTTAATTCCTAGATCTCAGGTTCTGACCAACTTGACCAGCCTGAAGCCTCGGAGGGAGTTGGAGCCACTGCCTTATCCCATGCAGAGGATGGTGAGGAAGAGCCTCCTATGTCTATATCGGCAACCTTTTGAGTCAAAGGACTAAGGGCAATTTGTTCACAGTCTAAGGGTGGATCAGAAAAAGAATTTCCCATGTCCATGTTTGCAATTTTCCAAATCAAAGGATTAAGGGCAATGTATCCATAATCCACAGGTTGGTAATTTGCGAAGGATTCCATGACTTGAATATAGAAAAGTGGGTAAATGTGGCTAATGAATGCGTGGAGGTTCTTTCGAGAGGAAGCAGCATCATCGTATGACTCTTCGTATACTCGATCAATGGGGGAGAAGATTGATTCGGCCATCAAAAGTGTATCAATCTGTTCGAATACTAAAGTAATGGGGTGTTCAAAGGGTTGGAGGAGAGTTTAATGCAAATAATGAATGACAGTTGCATTTCTAGAAAAATGCGAAGCTCATGCACGTTCTAGGACGCGGGAAAAAGGCCTCGTTCCACTAATATCACCAAGTATTGGGTATATTAGTGCGGGGGGTAATATTGGCTACATATTTTGTAAAAGCCAGTTACAGTTCGACACGTGGCAGAGTAAAGGTAATATAGGAAGACCATTCAAGTCTTCGATCATGATCGTACACGTGGCAGTTAATATTGGTTCTCACGTGATCTGAGTAGCATTGGATCAGTAAAGAGATGCAAGGTGACGTGGCTTTAACGGTTACTTACATTCAAATTCAAAAATAGGAGGGAAGCCTAACTGCAAGTGATGGCGTAGTGGAACTACTTATAAGACAACATGATCAGCGATCATGAAGGAGTAATTCGACGATTTGAAGTGCAGTTCAAAGGTCATCCTTGACAAGTATAAATAGCAGGGAAGCCCCCAGAAAAAAGCTCCAGACTCAGATCCAACAAACCAGTTATTTACTTCATATTTTTTTTCCAGTTTTACATTTTCAGGCTTTACATTTCTTGCACTTTAAATACCTGTTCTTTACATTCCTGCACTGTACTTCATTCATAGGAGTAGTTTCAAGTAGATTGTTGCTGTAAACCTCTACGAGGCTGAGTTTGGATCATTGTAAGTTTTCATTTTAATGAAATACTTCAATTGTTCGTCATTTACCTGTTATTTTGCTTAGTTTCTCCTAAGTCAAGCCACCAGTAAAAATCCTCTTCATTGAGGCTGAAAGAACTAAAACACAATCGTCTGATAATTGGTTGGCAATTATAATTTCTGTAAGGACTGATTGATCCTTGCTGGCACGCTCGTATTTACAAAAATACCCTTCGAAAGCCAAAAAGTCAATAGATATGATTGTGAGAGATAAGTTATATTATGGGATTAGATAAGACGAAAGATTATCATAAGATTTTACAAAATAAGTTATATCATGGGATAAAGTTATCCAGAGTTAATACCATGTAAAACAGACATTGAACTAAAAACATGTGAGACCCAGATGTTTCCCACCCCTTATCCCTTTTGCTTATCCCACAAACAAACAATGGACCAAATAATTTGGTGGCCCAATTATCCCCACTCTTTATCCCACAAATAGTACCGCAATAAAATGCGGTATAAATATTATAATTATAAGGAACATTGTGTTAGTTTTAGCACTTTCTCATCAGGAATTTTCTTGATGAAAAAACATTCATATTTGATTTATTCATATGTCAAGTCATTTTAAGGATGAAAAGATGTTGATGATGACTGATCAATGTTGCCTTAGGCCATGTTTGATTGGGGGTTTGGAAGGGTGGATTGGATTAGCAATCCGTGGGACCCACCAAATCCTTGTTTGGATGCAACACAATGTGATAGGATTAGTAGTGAAGGGGGCTTAATAATCTCCCTCCATAGGGGGATTAGCTTGGGTGAATTTTAGGTGGGATTAAAAAAATAGTGAGGGAATTGAGTCTATTTTATATAAAAAATTTATTATTTTAAATTTTTTTTTATTTATCAAGTGCTCCTATTTGTTTTAATATTTGTTTTAATTTTTTTTAATATAGAAATAATTTATTTATTTATTTTATATAAAAATAATTTAACAATCCCATCACTAATCATCTCCTACACTATCATCAAAATAAACACATTTTTACTTAATCCCCTCACTAACAATCCACACATTAACAATCTCTTCACTAACAATCCTCTCACTAATAATCCCATCCAACTTAATCTGCCAAACAAACGTGGCCTAAGATTCATTATGGTAAGAGATGGAGGCACTCTAAGTTGGAGATGACACTGTAAGGAGTTGGTGGGTCACGAGGAGGTGGAGGGGAGAACCAACCAAAAGGTGGGTAATTTTCAGGAAGGTGGTCTGTCTTGAGATTTGGGCAAAAGGTTTGAGGTATGAGAGTGGGTTATGAAAAGGGTCAGAAGTCTGAGTGCAAAGAATTTGAGAATGAGGCTGTAAAGCACATAGCTTCTTTTGTTTCCTTTGGCCACCTCTAAAAGGGAATTGATTGGTTTAAAAAAAAAAAAAAAAATCTATTTTGCTATACTCGTTTCTCATGAAAAATTCAACATTAGTCACAATAAAAAGTGGTTAGAAAAGTAACACGCTAATTAACCCGCTTTTCTTAGTACTAACTTTTTTATTGGCTTATTTTTAGTTAATAAACTAACTTTTTAGCTAGTTCTCAAAAAAAGCAAAGGTTAATTCTACTAGGAAGAGTGGGTTAAGTTGGAAGTGGTAGAAGCTAGAGGAGCGGTTTATTGAAGGTCGTCATCGATTGTTGTTTTTTTTTTTTTTTTCTGTTGCTCTTTTATCCCCTATGGTCATATTGGTGGATTGAGTTTGTGTAATGCCAAAGGGGTGGGAATAAGGAGGAGAAAAATTGGTGAAGTCACTCTAAAAACCTGCAAACTACTTCTAAAATGATATCATGGTTTCTTTTATTTACCCCCAATTTCACTTAGAATTAAAATATGTTCAGAAAATTCATTTTAGTTATGATACATAACACTAACTTCAAATCTATATCCTACGTTTTACTTTTCTGATTAAAGTTTTGATTAAATTTTGTGAGTAACTAGAATTTTGTTACTTTTTATTATTAGATAGAGGTTTGCAGTGTTTCTATACATGAAGAGAAGCATATGGTGTTGCAAGGACAGTGTTTAGCCAAAAGAATTATTTAAGTAAAAATTGGTACAAATCAAATTATCATCAACAATCTCTCAACTCAAAGACAAACACAATGCTGCAATAAGAAAACCTGCAAAGCACACTGCAACATTGAGTGCAGGGTGGTGATTCACCGGCATTGCACCGGAAGCCTGAACCGATGTATCGGTACCAAGGCCGGTCATGAGATTTAGGGAGTCCGAGGCGACACTTCGGAAAAAGGACCCTCTTACATTAAAAAAATAAATAAAAATTCATGAATAAAACGATAAGTTACAACTTTTTTATTTGTTTGTAGCCACAAAAAAATTTACTTGCATATATAATCAATAAAATTATAAATAAAAATTTACTTTTATATATTAAGATAGGAAGCAATCATTACAAATACTTAAAAAAATAAAAATCTAGTCTTGTTACTTTTTGGGAGGCCTCATTTTTAATTAGGTTTATAGTATTTGGGCTATCTTTTTATTTTTTATTTTTTTATATCTAAAACACAAAATTATATTTGGGGCTCTTATTTTTAGCTCAAAAACACAAAATTATATTTGAGGCCCCTATTTTTAGCTCAAATTTGGGGGGCCCAAGGTGCAGGTCTCTCTTGCCTGCCCTCAGGGCCGGCCCTGATCGATACTAGTAGTGGACTCGTCGCCTGCCAGAGATGGAGCCTTCTTTTCAGGCTTTGATGGTGCGGGAGCTGGTGATATAGAGACAAAAAAGGACAACGGAAGCAGCACTCGGTCCACCTGATACACCGCCAGCTGGTTATTGGAATACACTGTGCCAGTCACTGGTGTTAACAATCCCGGTACTGATGTTCACCAGATTCCCGGCCGTGGTCACATTCATCGGGTACTGAACAGTACTTCCAGCCTGTGTGCTCAAAGGATTGCTCACTGTCTGGAATGCAGGAACCGAAAGAAAAGATGGGATGACGTGGAATTTCACTAGCTGGACCTTTTGCTCGTCTGAGAACTAGTTCAGAGTACCGGTTGAAAGGTTGCCGAAGGCATTGTCAGACGGGGCGAACATGGTTAGGCTCTGGCTGGAGTCGTTGAGGAGTTTGTAGATTTGGTTGTCAATCTGGGTGGCCTTTAGTAGCCGAATGTATATAGAGAAGTGACCAGCCTTTTCGAGGATGGCAGTGATGTTGGGTGGGCCCGGTAGGGCGGGACCTGGTGCCAGTTGTGCGGGTGGAGACTGGACTAGTGGGACTTGTGGAGCTAGTGCTGATAGTGGTGGAGACTGAGTGGCTGGGACTTGGGGAGGTTGTGCTGGAGACTGAGTAGCTGTTGGAGGTTGTGGAGGTAGTGCTGGAGACTGAGCAAAAGCTGTGGGGAAGCAGAGGAAGGTGATAATGAGTAGAAGGTGGTTCAACATTTTTATGGAGCTTTTGTTGGTAATGTAATGACTTACTAGTACTGGTTTGAAGTGGGGAAAGTGAAGAAGAGAGTAGTAGAGGTTGTGGTGGTGAAGGATGGAAGGGAATTAGGGGTTTTTATGGAGTGTGCGGTTGAGTATGAAATTAGGTAAGAAGGTACATTTTCAGGTGGCAAGAGAACATTCATATATCCTAGCTATCTTGTTTCAGGTACAGAGAGAGAGAGAGAGAGAGAGATGGGGTGTTGATGATGGTGCTGAAGCTAAAGCAGATAGGTGGTGGTGAGTTTGCTTAGCAATGGGGTAAAAACAGCGAAGTAGGCAGGGTGATTGAAGTTGTGTTGCGTTAAGAGTAAAAGAAAACAAGTTTATGTCGGTAGGATTAATCAGTATAGAGTTTGGAGGCTTCTTTCATTTGATTACAGCATCAAGTGTTGGATAAGATGAGAGGTCGGGTGCTCATGACTATAAGGCTTTACACGTCTTCTTCATACAAATATGAAGTCACTTTATGTTCTCTACTTCGAATTACAACTTAATATAAAGGAGGCAGCTCCCCTCCAATACACTGTAGATTGGATGACATCTGTAGATTGGATGACATTGTTTGGACTCGTAGAACTTATCACATGTCTTATTTTAATAATTTGAGTTGTTTATTTTGTCGAACACTCTATATATTTTATTCACAAAAAAATTAAATCGATTCGATAATTATAATTTATTCAATTTATTACGTTTATCACTAAAAAAATAGATGTTTATTTCTACAAACACAATTATTGTCTTCTTCTTCTTCTTCTTCTTCTTCTTCTTTGTGTGTATGTGTGTGTGTGTGACAAACGCGATGAATTGATTAGGTTACAATAATTGGATCAATCTAATTTTGTGTGTGAATGAAATACATGAAATGCTTGAAAAAATGAATAGATCGAATCATTGAACGAGATTTGTGGTGAGCCCCGTCGGCTCAAACAAAACCCTCCAATTCAGATTATGACTGAATGCTTTTAATATTTTTAAAATGGGCAACAGCAATGCTATAATTTCATAACAAAAGATTGTTAAGAAATTTAAAATTAATGATTAAGATTTACTTATAGTGTGGCTTCACAATTCTAACTTTCAATATACATTATTGCTCTAAAATTCTCAAATTTTCTAAACACTTTTCTAGTGCCATAAACTTTCTTAAAAGGAAACGAACATGGTCTAGACTTTCCTCTATAAACTGTTGTCCAAACTTGTAGAATTCACTACGAGCCCGATTTTTATAATTTAAACCGTTTGTTTTGTTGTGTCATTTGTTTTGTGTATATGATTCATACAAAATTAAATCGATTTGATAATCATAATCTATTCAAATTATTACATTTGTCACCAAAAAATAAATAGTTTATTTCTAAAAACAAATTTGTTGTCCATGTTTTTTTTACACAAATGTGATAATAAATAGATTATAATTATCAAATCAACTTAATTTTTTTTAATAATATACACAAAAAATCTAACAAAATAAATAATTAGAATTATTAAAATAGAACCGTGATTTACCTCACGTGTTTGGACAACACGTCTAAATTATGGACCATTATGAGATTGATCAACAGTGACACAATGAACTTTGTTTTTTTTTTGTTTTTTGTTTATAAAAAAATGGCTGCAGAAGCCCATCTAGTGCACAAGAAATATACTAGCCCTTGTTGGTCAGAGGCCATCTTCTAATCCTGCAGTCTGGAAAGCTTTAAGGCAATAGAGCCCAAAATAACAATGGGCTTCCTTCTCTTAAAAAAAAAATTTAATGGGCTACTAGAAAAAATAGGAAAGGCTTTGTTGACAAAACAGAGGACTGGTTGAAAAAATTTATTCGCTCATTACTTAACTTAAAATTTAAAAAATTTTGTTTTTTTTTCAATATTTATTTATTTATTTATTTTTTAAGATTTGTCAATATTTATACTTTGAAAGACAATCAGTGTGCTTGGTTTGAGTTTTCTAGATTAAGTTTTTTGAAAATTGAGTTTTTTGTTTTTCATTTTTTTTTATAGTGAATATTTTTAAAATTTTAAGTATTTTTTTTAACTTTTTAGATGTACCTTACTTAGACATATCCAAAAAGTAAAAAATTTGTGAAAAAATATTTTAAAAAATTAACAAATACATAAAAATACGAAAAACATACTAAATTTTTGTTTTTTTTTTGTGTGTGTATTTTTTGGTATTTATTGAATTTTTAAAAGATTTTTTTACAAAAATTATACTTTTTGTGTATTTATGTTAAGTGTGTCTAAAAATTTTAAAAAATTGCTTAAAATATTTAAAAATTTCAATAAAAACAAAAAAATATGAAAAACAAAAACGTAAAATTTTTTAAAAACTGTTTTTAGAAAAACGAAACCAAACAAGATGAATATTTTTTCAAGCGACTTATTAAATCCGTATAAAATACCTTAACTACCCAGTCTAATTGGTGTCGTTTTTGTTAGTGTTTGTACACAATCAACATAAATGCATTGTATCTTTCCTAAGTCCCCAAGTTAACAAAACTCGTGGCCATTTGGACTTTGTGTATTTGGAGATATATATATATATATATATTTGTTTATTTTCGTTTTTAAATATTTAGAAAAGATAAAAATAAGCTAAAAACAGTGTTTTTTTTATTTTTATTTTTATACTTATTTAGGAATTTTTTAATTTCTTTTAGAATTTTTCAAAAAATTTACTTTTTAGATTCGTTCATACAAGACCGATTGGAAAAAGTAAAATTTTTTGACATAATTTTTTTAAAAAAAAATACAGATAAAAAAAAAAAAAAAAAGAGGTGGCTTTTATAGCTCATCCCAAACAGTTTTACCAACATTGTTAAAAAATATGTGTGAAAGTAGAGTCTCACATTAGATAAAGAATAAAAAGAATAGAATAATGTTATTTATATCAATTAGTGTACTAACTAGTGTACTAATTGATGATGTGACATAATTTAAGAGACTTTTAGTATTTGTAATGTAATTAATGAGTGAAGTCAATAATAATATCATAACTAGTGTTGGTACATTAATTAGTATACTAATTAGTACATGTAGCACCACCGAAAAAAATAAGTCTTATATACATACAAGTTCATCACTTAAGAGCATTCTCAACCAATGGCTAATTTGTTAATTTCTTTTAGAATTTTTCAAAAAATTTACTTTTTAGATTTGTCTATACAAAACCGATTGGAAAAGTAAAATTTTTTAACATAATTTAAAAAAAACATACAGATAAAAAAAAATTAAAAAAAGAGGTGGCTTTTTTTAGCTCATCCAAAACAATTTTACCAACATTGTTAAAAAATATGTGTGAAAGTAGAGTCTCACATTAAATAAAGAATAAAAAAAATAGAATAATGTTATATATACCAATTAGTGTACTAATTGATGATGTGACATAATTTAAGAGGTTTTTATTAATGAGTGGTGTCAATAATAATGTCATAACTAGTGTTAGTGCACTAGTTTAGTATAGTAATTTGTTCATGTAGAACCACCGAAAAAGTCTTAATATACATACAAGTTCATCACTTAAGAGCATTCCCAACCGATGCCTTTTAGCCAAAATAAGGAGTTTTTTTTGTCAAAAAAAATCACCTCCAACTGATCCCTTATTTAGGCAGGTATTTTGATTTCTACGAGTTTTCTTTTTGTCTTATGTTGTGTTTGGTTAGGGGATTTGGAGAGAGATTTAGAAAAGGAAAGGGAAAAGATATGTGAAACTAGGTGAAATATAGGCATATTTTATTCACATTTCATCTACCTTTTTCATTTTCCTTTCCAAATCCCTTCACAAATCCTCCAACCAAACACAACATTAAAGAACCTGTTTTTTAAGAAAAATACTATGGTGTGCACCCTTTAGGATGCATACCATATGTATCCTACAACAAAATGTATAATTTTATTATAAAATTTTATAATATCAATTACAAAATAAGTAATCTCATTACAAATTAGCATAATAAAATGTCTAAAATTTTATAGTTGATGCTGCAAAAATTTGTGGCTTGGTTACAATATTTTTTTACTGTAATTTGTGGTCAAATTATGCAATTTGTGATTAATGTTACGAAATTTTATAATAAAATTACACATTTCGTGGTATGGTACATATGATATAGTATGCACATTTAAGGTTGCAACACCATAGTAGAGCCTTTCTTTAATCCTAACTAGCGGTTGACATACATGATGCGTGTATAATTCAGATAAGTAAGAATAAAAATAAAATTTAAAGAAATTCATATCATGATATGTAAGTTGCTTAAATGGTAGGTTGGTTTTTAATGAAACCTAAGATATTGGTTAAAACCTTACACTGTAGTATAATAATTTTTTATTTTAACACATATAAAAATCTGTCACGTGTCATGAGAAGAAAATTTGAACACAAGTCAAGTGTTCACATATATAATATAGCTGCAAATTCAATTTCGGAGAACCAGCCCGTTTGGTAAAATCAGTTTCTTTTTTGGACGAAATTTCAAATGTTCTTGGTCTACAAGGTAGTTAATTTCCTTTTTTTCCCTCGTAATACCCACTAAAATCAGTCCCAAAATATTGAGTTATTTTTTATTCTTCTGTGTCAGGAAGTAAATCTCTTGTTTTTTGTTTAATTTTTCATACCCAATTTCAAAATCAATATTGGAAGTAAAGCCATTCCCAATTTTCACTATCAACTCGACTTGTCATTGGTTCATTTTGATTATTTTGTTCTCACTCAGATAGTTGCTTTCTTTTGCTTTGCTCAATACCTGTTTGCCAAAATGACTCCATTTTTTTTTTTTTTTTGAGCAAAATTAAAGCATTTTCTGGTTCACTTTCATTATTTTGGAATCTGGTAGTTTGTTTTCTTTATATATTGATTAATATTTTTGTCAACCCTCTCTCTAAAAATCAAATATTTGTCTATGTATTGTAAACTGTTTCTGGTTAATTATGTTTGTCAGGTAACCATAGCTCATCTCAAGTATAAGCCAGTACAGGCCCAACCATCAATGTCATCAAGCATGGGCATTAGCAGTGGCCTGAGATCAGCGGCAATGAGATTCTTAGGTGGCCGGAATGGTAGTCGGGTCACTTAGTTTTGTTGGGGGCAATGGTGGGAGTAAGTCTGTAAGTGGGGCTAGTAGAGTTGGATCACTTGGTGCTTCAAATCATAGTTTGATGGGTACTTCAAATTTTGATGGCCATGGAGCTTGCTTTGTTATTGAATGTCGGCGATGTGATTTACATTAGTGATTTGATTATCAAGACAAGGCTGTTTGGTTTTAAATGTGATTTTTTTTTTTTTTTTTCCTTTTTTCCCATCTGAATTGTCACTCAGTTAAGTTGGATTTAATTTGAGAAGTTTGTTGTTCAATGTGTTGAGTATCAACACCATGCGTCAAGAATGGGGGCTACGGACTTGTTGAAGTTTTTCGAACCTAGCATTACAAGAAAATGAATTTTTGGCGACTAAAGTTTTAGTCGCCAAAAGTAAGATTTTTAGTCGCCGAAGCCTTTTCTCGACTAAATATTTTGGTCGCTAGATTTGTCGCAGGAAAACGGTCGGAGAAGGTTTTGGTGACTAAAAAAAATTTAGGTGTTGTTTGGGGTGTCCTAAATAAGTGCACTTTTTATTTTTTTAGACTAAAAAGTTGAGGAAAAAAATATGGATATTTGGTTTAACTTTTTGACTTTTTATGAAAAAATATGTATTAAAAAATTATGTAAAGAATTGTGTAGGAGAAGGTTGGAGATGAGTGAATGACAACTGTACAATCTGGCAGCCGAATTCTTGGTAAGAAATTATTGGATACTTTTCGGGCATTGTAGTGGGCTATTTTGTTTGGCCCGTGGAGCCCATCACAGGGTCTCATTTTGATAATCTGAACCGTGCAATGTGTAGAACTCATCGAGTACTATACGCCCTCCAAAAAAACACATTGATCGGATATCGATAGCTATCTGATCAGATGTGTTTTTTTTTTAATCGTTAATTATAACACCATCCATTTTTTCATACAAAACTGATTTGATCATGTAGTTATCGATATCCAATCGATGTGATTTTTTATAGACATATAGTACTCGACGATTTATACGCATTGAACGGTTCAGATTATCAAAATGGGATCTGTGATAGGCCCCCATGGGCCGAACAGTAGTGTGTGAAAATTGTCCCAAACTGTCTAATACTTGGGACAAACGTTGCACAGCCCCTTTGACTTTTCATGATGGCTGGGTTGTATGATGTGTGGGAAATTATTTTTTTCATATTTTTTTTTTTGATAAATAGTGATAACTTTTTAAGTTTTTGACTAACTTTTTTCAGAGTTGCCAAACTTGGCCTTAGTCACCAAAAGTCCTATAAATGGCTACTAATGTTTTAGTAGGGAAAAGTACGAGGTATTGGCGACCGGCCCCGTTTGGGAAGTGGCTAAATTAGCCAATTAGCCAAAAAGTTACCTTTTTAGCCAAAAAGCCAACAACCCATACCAAAAAGTCAAAGATTCTCTTTTCTCTCTACTTTTTGCACAGCTTTTCGTAATTAGCCAAAAAGTCATCCCAAACATACAAGTTTTTTTTACCTACTTTTTTAGCAAATTAGCCAAAAAGTTACTAAATTAGCCTGTTCCCAAACGAGCCAAAAGTCATAAATTGGCGACTAAAAGTTTTCAAATAAAATTAATTTTCATTTTTAGCGACTAAAGCTTTTAGTCGCCCAAAGTATCATTTATTATTAGCTACTAAATATTTAGTCGCCAAAAAAATTAATTTTCATATTTTTTTTTAGCTACTAAACTATTTAGTCGCTTAAAGTCTCATATATTTTTTACTACTAAATTTTAAGTCGCCAAAAAATCTTTCTGAAGAAGAAAGAAGAATGCCACCATAACCAATATCAGAAACATCAGTTTGAATAATTTTGAATGAGTTCTCAGTAGGAATACCAAGACAAGGAAGGGATTTAACATATTGTTTGACTTGTTGGACTACAGCAGTATGAGTAGAAGACCAAGGAGGAGAATTATCCTTTAACCTATCAAACAAAGGTTGACAGATTTTCCTAAGGTCTTTATAGAAGTCAGCAATGTAATTGAGGGAACCTAAGAACCTTTGTAATTGAGTTTTCTCAAGAATTTCATCAGGAAATTTGGAAGCAAACTCAATAAAGCGACTAATTGGAAGAATAGTATTGTGGTGAATATCGTAACCTAAAAACCTAACTTTAGTTTGAAACAGTTTAATCTTAGGAGCAGAGATGACTAAACCATGACTTTTAATTGTATAAAAGAATGTAGTTAAATGTTTCCAATGTTCACTAATTGATTTTGAAAAAATTAATATATCATCAATGTAAACAATTGAAAAATGACTAAATGGGTTAAATATGTCATTCATTATATTTTGAAATTTACTAGGAACATTTTTTAAACCAAATGGCATGACATTCCATTCATATTGACCAAAATGTATATTAAAAGCAGTTTTGTATCTATCTTTAGGATGAATTTGAATTTGCCAAAAACCACTTTTTAAATCAAATTTACTAAAAATAAGAGATTGACTAAGTCTTTTAATTAAATCTTTTTTATTAGGAATAGGATATTTAATCCATTCAAGAACAGCATTTAATGGTTTGTAATTAATAACTAAGCGAGGGACATCTCGTTCTAATTCAGCATTTTTATTAACATAAAAAGCAGGACAAGACCATGGTGAGTTACTGGGACTAATAATTCTATTTTTTAATAATTCATTAATTTCTTTTTTTACACATTTCTAATAATTCATGATTCATTTGAATAGGTCGAGATTTAGTAGGGATTTGTTTTTCATTAAATCCTTTAATATATGGTAAAGTAACTACATGATTTTTCCTATGCCAAAATGCAGTAGGTAAAGATGAACAAACAGTTGATTCAAGTTTTAATTTAAAATCATTAATTTGAGAGATTAAAAGCTGGTCGCTTAATCGTTGATCAATTCTTTTATAATTAATTTCTTCCTTAAGAAAATTAATATGTCTAGTTAATCGATTAATAGTATGAGAAATAGAACAATCTTGTAATTGATTTAATTCTAATTGTTCAGGTGGAAATAAGAATTTAAATGTGACAGGATGTCCTAACACATGAGTAGTAATTCCTTCAATAGAAGTAGTAAATGGATATAATAAAGATATAAATGGTGTACCTAAAATAATTCTATCGGTCATATTTTTAACTAAAGCAAATGTGGTTTTAAAACAAACATTATTCTGACAAACATGTACTTTAGGAAACTTATATTTAATATGCATTTTACTACCATTAGCAGAGGTTAATTTCTCTTGACATTTGTGATAATATTTAGTAGGAAGTAAGCCTTGAATGTAATTTAAATCAGCACCAGTATCAATTAAGGCAACTAATTCTAATTCAAAATCTTCAACTATGATTTTAATTCTTGAATACCATTTTTGCATATAAATTTTATTGAGTAAATTTAATCGTTTATCTTCAAGGTTAGTAGCTTGAGATCGATTATCAAAGATGAGTTTATCTGGATTAGTATGATCAGATTCATGATCAGAATTATGTTCAAATTCATGAGGTGATTCGAGATTAGGTTGAAATGCATTTAAGTTTTGTTTAAGTTTAAGATTAATGATTTCATTTTCTAATTTGTTATCTTTATTTTGGAGATCTCGAATAGTTTGTTTAATTTGGTTGATTTCAGATTGTAAATCTTGAAGTGTAACTTCTTTAGTTTTATTTTTAAATTTTTCTAAAGTTTTAGATAAACTTATTATAGGTTTATTAAACTTAGACTTAGTATCTGATTGAAGTAATAAAGCTTTTAATTTATCCATATATTTTTGTTTTAATTGAAGATCATCTAACTTACTTATTAAGTCAATTAAAGCAGATTCTTCTTGAGTATGTTTGGTAAGAACAGAGATTTGTTTAACAGGTTTACAACAAACATCACTACATCCTAAGGTAATTTGATTATCAGAATCAGAATTATCACTATTTGAAGGGGAATTAGATGTAGATGGAGGAACAGAAGAGGAATCATTATCAGATTGATTTAATTGAAAGATTTCAAATAATTGAATTTTGGATTCTTCATTAATTTGGAGTTGATTAACTCTATCTTTTAGTTTTTGTTTTTCTTTACATTTATTAGCATAATGACCTTTTTGACCACAATTATAGCAGGTAATATCTTTATTAGATTTTGATTTTGGATGTGATTTAGATTTATAATGTTTCTTTTTGGGTTTAGTATAGAATTTATCATTTGATTTAGAAGGTGAATAAGGATTTTTGTATTTATTATAATATTTGGATTTATTTTTATGCTTAGAATATTTATGTGATTTTCTACGGGAGGGTGCAACAGGAGGTAATCCATATTGTTCACAAAAATTGCCTAATTCGTATTTAGCTTTATGTTTATCTTTAGAAGCTTTTTGACTAAGTTTAAGATCAATACACATTTTTAATCCTTCTTTTTGAATAGTACTAATTATATCACCATATGTTAAGTTATCATATTCGATAACACCAGTAGGTTGACTAAGAACATCTCGAATTTTATGAGCAAATAAACTAGGTAATCCATTAATAAATTTTTCTTTCCAAAATGATTTAGTACAATCTTCTCTTAACATAACTCTAGAGGTAAATACATTCTTATACCATCTAAAATCACTTAATGTGGGACAAGTAAGATTACAAAGTTGATCATGTATGCGGGAGTAAATATTAGTAGGTGTACCAATAAAATGCCGAACAATAGTATAGATTAATTGATTAATACCATCAGGGTGACAACATCCTAGGTTTTCATCGAAAATAGGTAAACCATTATCATCAGTTTGATTAGCATAAATTATGGATTCTCTTTGTTCTTCAGTTAATTATTTTTCCCACCAAGACTTAAGCATACCAGTGAAACCAGTAGTAATTAAAGTAACAATTTCAGGTTGAGTATATTGGGGATAGTTAGAAAGATAACTATTGGAGACCATAGATAAATGATTTAATTTTTGGAGGATTTGATCTTCACTAAGACCATCAATATTTCATTCATATAATTTTTTAGCAGAAACAGAAAATTGATTATTAAGATTATTTTCTTCAAATTGTAAATCAACAGGAGTAAGTCGAGAATACCAGTTTTTGGTAGTCTGAGGATTAACTTTTGGATAATGAATTTTTGCAAGTTGAGTAGATTGAAATTGTTGAACTAATTCATTTATGTCATTATCAGTGTCAGATTGAGTAGAATTTGGATCAATATCAAATTGTTGATTTAAAACAGTAAGACCTTTATCTTTAGAAGGTGAAGCAGTATCTATGATAGATAATTTGGTAAATAATTTTTCAATAGCTTGGATAGTAGATGATTGATCATTGGTAACTAAACTAGTTCTTTTGGAACGATTAGTAGGTAGATTAAGCAATGGACATATTCAAATGGCATTATGGAATTGATGATAACATAATTACCCGACAACATACAGTCAAATGGTGGGCTAAGTTCAATGTGCCCAGAATTATTGAAATTGTTCATGACGAATTCCCCATGGATCAATGTGCTCCAACTCCAGCTTTAATCAAAGCCCAGCAGATCCCAACTGCTGCAATCAGTCAAGGAAGTCAGCCCAGTCTTCCTCCAATCAACCTTGGAAGCCACTCATCTAGTGGCTCCAAGCCCAAATCATCCAAATCCAAATCAGTTCAGCCGGCCCAATCAAGATCCAAGGCAAAGTCCAAAGCTCTTGCAGTTCCGGACCAACCCAAGGAACATTCAAGGCCCAAATCAAAGTCCAAAGTTCAGCCCATTTCACCCCCTGCTCAGCCCAAAGCTAAGTCTAAAGTCAAGCCAAAGTCATCCCGAGATGAAATGCTCCAGTTGGCTCGTCAGCTTGTGGACCAAGCTCAAGCCCAATCAACCAGTTCAGAAGAAGGTTTAGACAGTTCAGATCAATCTTCTGAAGGTTCAACAGCTCAATCTGTTTCATATGGACGTCCCGAGTTCCAAGATGCTCAGGATCCATATGCCTAATCAACTTAGGATTCTTTATAAATACAATATTGGCTTCAATCAATACTCTTTTGAGAAAAGCTGCCAATTTGTATTTATTCTGATTCCTTTATTCACATGTTCCACCGAAAGTGATGAATAGTAAAAGTTACTGTTCACTTTTACAGTTCACCATCACTAATCGCCCAATCAACTTTTGTTAAAGCTGCTCAACTATTCAATCAATCAGCCGAAAGCAACCGACAGCTCTACTCAGTCTCCCATGCAGCCAGCTGCCTTCATCATTCAGCCAATTCACATGCTACATAGTTAATTTTATTTTCTATATAATTGTAATCAAATGTAATCACTCAACAACCTTCTCTTTTCTTCAACCCTTTAGTTTGTAAGAAAAACCAGAGTGTTCTGAGTGAGGTTTACCTTCTCCTGTTTCTAGTTAAGATCCTTGCAGTTACTACAATTGTAAGTGCAAGTTATTTTCTGTAATTTTATTTCTGTAATTATTTAAATGGTTTTATTTAAATGATTTTGGTTTTGTGCATTCCAATTCTGTTTAATTTGTATCATCTTTGATTTCGTAATCCACCTTCTTCATATGCTTGCTGCTTCCGCGTTTATGGTATCAGAGCCTAAGTTATGCTGTATCCTGTTTCTAACTGCTCAGTTTCTTCCAATTAATCGTTTCCATTGTTTATTTGATTAATCTAGTTTTCAGTTCGATCTTAATCACCCACGAGATCACTCTGGGTCTATCCACCAGGTTTCAGTCACCCACTTCCGTCTTCTGTCCAGAGTAAGTCCTTAGAGTTAGGCAGTGTTGGACATTTAGGATAGGGTCTGTATGAAACTACCTTGGTCTGTGATAACCTGACAAGAATAGGGTATATATTAAGATATCTGTAAAACTGATTAATTAAACAGAACAATGAGTCGATTATTTAGAAGTAACTCATCAGTCAGTTCTAGGTCAACAACTTTGCCCTCAATACCTAATCAAGGATTAGTATTTAATGAAGAAGATGTTGAAATACAAAATGATCAAATTAATGTAGGCTGGAATATACCAAAATTACAAATCAAAGAAATTTATCAAACTACGTTTTTACAGAATGTGTTTAAAGTTGCCTTACATGTTAAAACTATTGAACAAGTTTATGCTTTAGAAAAACCTAGGGAAACTTGTCAATTATTTGATGCTAAATTACTTAAAAGACATATAAATAATGGTTACAATTTTATGCATATTGGTTTAATTCAAGTTGGTGTTAATCCATTAACCATAGTTGGTAAACCGGATAATCAAGATCGGAGCGGTGTCAATCTAACCTTCAATTCTCAAACCTTTTTTTTTTCTCTCTCATCCATCCCCAAATTTGACTCCTCAGTGAGTCAGTCTAGTCACAACAAAAACTACCTCGAAATTTCAAACCAAACCCACGGTAGTTAATCCTTAAATCCCGAATGCGAATCTCACAAACACATTCTAGTGGTGCATCCTCAATCTTTGCCTCAATCTTGGATGTATCACACCACAACCCCCAACCACATACACTATGACTTTTCTTTTCTCTTAGCTTCCCAAACTACTTCTTCCCCATCTATGCCAAATTGCTTCAAGCACCACTCTCAAGTGTTAGTCGCTCTCAAGTGTTCTTCGTCGTGAATAGATAATATAATAGACAAGAATACAAAAGCGATCAAAAAATCCGAAGAGAAAGTTCGGATCCATCCATCCAAAGAAGTCCATAAAGTAGCTGGCATAAATGGCATCAACTCTGGCAAACTCATCATATCTGGCATGCCAATGCTATGCCGAACTCTCTCTCTCGCTCCTCTCGACGGTGGTGTGTAACTTCATCTGGTAAAACGATCTCAAGTCTATCTTAGACCCAAATTGAGTCAAACAAGTGTCAAACAAGTCATCTATATTATTGCATAGCATTTTCTAATCAGACAACCCGATTCAACTTCCTAGAATCGATCCACAATCTCTTCTTTTTTTTTATCTTTCTTTTAGCAAAGAGGGCTCGTGCTCCCCACTACGATACACTAGCTTAACTTAGCCATCTAACTTAATCAATAATCAACTCAACTTCAACTCAACAGGGCACATAAAGAAAGTGTGATAAGGTGCCATATAAAGCCATAGAAATCAATAGAATCAATATGTGGGTGGTGAGAAATAACTGGCAATAAGATAAATTCCTCATTTGACTGCCGTGATTGGTCTGCTACATACGTCACTCTCATCATTCGCACAACCATAAAACGCGCAAGTAAACATCAAAGCTTTAAACACTAGCACGACCGCATTACCCGGCTTACCACCAACAAATAAAACCCTCGCAACATTTCCTAAAAAAACCAAAAAAATCGCTCCTCGCGAGTAACGCAGTACCGCTCTAGATGACATAACCGATAACTACCCATACATCAATACTCTTCATCATGGGCATAATAAAAATGGAAAAGGAAGAAAGGAGATGATGAAGGACAGATCCTATATCACGGGCCGTGCTCAAACAAAATTAACCTCGGTGCCTCGAAATTAACTCACCACATAGGAGATGCTAAAAGCTAAAACTCAGTACAAAAGCAGATGCAATGCAAAAGAGAATAAAGGACATAGATGAATCCAGTCAATCAACACTCTAGCAACTCTCAAAAAAAAAAAAGCAAACCTCTCACTCCCGATGGAGCTGGGATTAGGTCCTGTAGCGCAGGTCCATACTCCTCGATCCACTCCGCCTGAATCCTCATGACAGGATCATTTTCCTCCCAACGAATCTGGGGCTTATCTCGAAAATTGCTCTTTGGGCCTTGGGACCGAAGGAGCTGTCGGAAATCCCCAGCTGGTCGCAATCTGTCTGCCGCCAAGTAAGACTCTCTTCCACGGGGCACCCCGGCAACCTCGGGTAATACACACTTGGCCGCACCTCGGGCACTGCGTGTGGTCGATGCGACGAAGAATCTCCGACCGCCCTTGCAGGCGAGTATTTCCTTTGTGAACACCATACGTTCTAACACGCAATCCTCCTGGACAGCTCAAACAAGGGAACTCCTCCCCCCCCCACCTCTCGCACCAGATCTCTCTTCATTCGGAGGTGCCAAAAGGTCTTCTTCGAGCAAGCTACCTCTTCGCTCGCTTCTGAAAGAGAAAGCTTCGCTTCAGTTCAGAACTATTCGAAATGACTAAGAATTGAGCGACCGCCGAAAGCAGTTTTAACCGTTCAGCCAAGCGAACGCGAGAGCTCGCGCTGAAGAAACAGCTTTCGCCGAGTTGTAATCACAAAACGAAGTCCGCCAGAGACGCAAGCCGTGAGCAAGCGAACGCGGCAAAGCCAAACTCAAATTTCCTCAACTATTAACTCAACGCTCGCTCATAAAAAATACAAAAGGGCGAATTACAGGCGAAAAACCCGAACTAAACCTCATCCAACACAAACAAACCAACAAAACGTGAAACATGAAACTCAAATAATAGTAAAAATACTTCTGTTTTATTATGTTTATGAGATGCTCGTTTTCTTAATTACAATGATAGTTTAATGGGTATGATGGAAACTGGTCTTCATAAAGGTCCAGTACATTTTAATTGTTTTCCTGATTTTACTCTTAGTTTACGAGATCCAAACATTTTACATGCAATAACATTAAATATACAGTTACATGGTTCATTTACTAATATGATGGATAAAACTCATAATATTGCTTTAATTTATCGTGTTCATTATAAATGTATGCAAACTAATTTAAATATTCATGCTTTACATAAAAGTCCCAAAGATAAAACTCTTTTAATTCAAAGTAGCAGTCATGCTGAATCAAATATTAACATACCTCAAATGATAGAATGGAAAAATGTTAATTTACCTGATCACTGGATTACTGTTAATGAAAATTACAAACATAATCAACAACAATCCTCAGAACAAGATATCCAAGATATTCAACAATTCAATGATGGATCTGTTCATATTAAATTCAATCGTAGTCAATCTTCCAGACATAGTACATCTAGTGTCCCTACTGAAATTGAAACTGAAGATGAAATATTTACCACTCCACTGTTTCGAAAGAATAGTCAAGTTCATTTAGGCCAAACTTCTAAATTAAAAGGAATCTATAATTCCAACACTTCCCAAATTAGTAAACCTATTTATTCAAAACACACTCACTTCCCTGAAGAAGACGTTGCTTCAACTGATTCTCCAACTCAAACTGATTTTGAAGAATTTACACCACCTGTCAATCCTCAATTAATGACAATCAAAAAGGAATTTACTCCAAATCTTGACAAATTACTTATTGACTTTAAATCAAAAGCCAATCGAACTCAACGACATGCTTATTATGCTAAATACAATTCTGCTCAAATGTCCCAAATATCTTGTGAATGGTATGATTTTATGGTTCAATATGGTTTTGAATTACCTTTGTTAGAATATGTTGATAAATATTACAAAAAACTTAACACAATCACCAAACATAAATGGAAAACTTCTGCCACTACCTCGGTTAGTTCTAGTCATCCTCCTTTAGAGAAAATTATCCTTAATCAATAAGGTTATGAGATTCCTGCTTCCTCTTTTAAGTTACCTGGAAATGATAATGAACTTAAAAAAGTCATTGAACAAAATAATTATACTAATCAATGTTTAAACACCATTGGTAAACAATTAGACAAGATAGAAACCAATTTAGACTCTGTTCAAAACTCATCTAATAAACAATCTTTAGATACTCCATTGCTTAATCTACCAACAAATCGTTCCAAAAGAACTAGTTTAGTTACCAATGATCAATCATCTACTGTCCAAGCTATTGAAAAATTATTTACCAAATTATCTACCACAGATACTGCTTCACCTTCTAAAGATAAAGGTCTTACTGTTTTAAATCAACAATTTGATATTAATCCAAATTCTACTCAATCTGACACTGATAATGACATAAATGAATTAGTTCAACAATTTCAATCTACTCAACTTGCAAAAATTCATTATCCAAAAGTTAATCCTCAGACTACCAAAAACTAGTATTCTCGACCTACTCCTGTTGATTTACAATTCGAAGAAAATAATCTTAATAATCAATTTTCTGTTTCTGCTAAAAAATTATATGAGTGGAATATTGATGGTCTTAGTGAAGATTAAATCCTCCAAAAATTAAATCATTTATCTATGGTCTCCAATAGTTATCTTTCTAACTATCCCCAATATACTCAACCTGAAATTGTTACTTTAATTACTACTGGTTTCACTGGTATGCTTAAGTCTTGGTGGGAAAAATATTTAACTGAAGAACAAAGAGAATCCATAATTTATGCTAATCAAACTGATGATAATGGTTTACCTATTTTCGATGAAAACCTAGGATGTTGTCACCCTGATGGTATTAATCAATTAATCTATACTATTGTTCGACATTTTATTGGTACACCTACTAATATTTACTCCCGCATACATGATCAACTTAGTAATCTTACTTGTCCCACATTAAGTGATTTTAGATGGTATAAGGATGTATTTACCTCTAGAGTTATGTTAAGAGAAGATTGTACTAAATCATTTTGGAAAGAAAAATTTATTAATGGATTACCTAGTTTATTTGCTCATAAAATTCGAGATGTTATTAGTCAACCTACTGTTGTTATCGAATATGATAACTTAACATATGGTGATATAATTAGTACTATTCAAAAAGAAGGATTAAAAATGTGTATTGATCTTAAACTTAGTCAAAAAGCTTCTAAAGATAAACATAAAGCTAAATACGAATTAGGCAATTTTTGTGAACAATATGGATTACCTCCTGTTGCACCCTCCCGTAGAAAATCACATAAATATTCTAAGCATAAAAATAAATCCAAATATTATAATAAATACAAAAATCCTTATTCACCTTCTAAATCAAATGATAAATTCTATACTAAACCCAAAAAGAAACATTATAAATCTAAATCACATCCAAAATCAAAATCTAATAAAGATATTACCTGCTATAATTGTGGTCAAAAAGGTCATTATGCTAATAAATGTAAAGAAAAACAAAAACTAAAAGATAGAGTTAATCAACTCCAAATTAATGAAGAATCCAAAATTCAATTATTTGAAATCTTTCAATTAAATCAATCTGATAATGATTCCTCTTCTGTTCCTCCATCTACATCTAATTCCCCTTCAAATAGTGATAATTCTGATTCTGATAATCAAATTACCTTAGAATGTAATGATGTTTGTTGTAAACCTGTTAAACAAATCTATGTTCTTACCAAACATACTCAAGAAGAATCTGCTTTAATTGACTTAATAAGTAAATTAGATGATCCTCAATTAAAACAAAAATATATGGATAAATTAAAAGCTTTATTACTTCAATCAGATACTAAGTCTAAGTTTAATAAACCTATAATAAGTTTATCTAAAACTTTAGAAAAATTTAAAAATAAAACTAAAGAAGTTACACTTCAAGATTTACAATCTGAAATCAACCAAATTAAACAAACTATTCGAGATCTCCAAAATAAAGATAACAAATTAGAAAATGAAATCATTAATCTTAAACTTAAACAAAACTTAAATGCATTTCAACCTAATCTCGAATCACCTCATGAATCTGAACATAATTCTGATCATGAATCTGATCATACTAATCCAGATAAACTCATCTTTGATAATCGATCTCAAGCTACTAACCTTGAAGATAAACGATTAAATTTACTCAATAAAATTTATATGCAAAAATGGTATTCAAGAATTAAAATCATAGTTGAAGATTTTGAACTAGAATTAGTTGCCTTAATTGATACTGGTGCTGATTTAAATTGCATTCAAGAAGGCTTACTTCCTACTAAATATTATCACAAATGTCAAGAGAAATTAACCTCTGCTAATGGTAGTAAAATGCATATTAAATATAAGTTACCTAAAGTACATGTTTGTCAGAATAATGTTTGTTTTAAAACCACATTTGCTTTAGTTAAAAATATGACTGATAGAATTATTTTAGGTACACCATTTATATCTTTATTATATCCATTTACTACTTCTACTGAAGGAATTACTACTCATGTGTTAGGACATCCTGTCACATTTAAATTCTTATTTCCACCTGAACAATTAGAATTAAATCAATTACAAGATTGTTCTATTTCTCATACTATTAATCGATTAACTAGACATATTAATTTTCTTAAGGAAGAAATTAATTATAAAAGAATTGATCAACAGTTAACTGACCCAGTTTTAATCTCTCAAATTAATGATTTTAAATTAAAACTTGAATCAACTGTTTGTTCATCTTTACTTACTGCATTTTGACATAGGAAAAAGCATGAAGTTACTTTACCATATATTAAAGGATTTAATGAACGACAAATTCCTACTAAATCTTGACCTATTCAAATGAATCATGAATTATTAGAAATGTGTAAAAAAGAAATTAATGAATTATTAAAGAATAGAATTATTAGTCCCAGTAAGTCACCATGGTCTTGTCCTGCTTTTTATGTTAATAAAAATGCTGAATTAGAACGAGGTGTCCCCCGCTTAGTTATTAATTACAAACCATTAAATGCTGTTCTTGAATGGATTAGATATCCTATTCCTAATAAAAAAGATTTAATTAAAAGACTTAGTCAAGTTCTTATTATTAGTAAATTTGATTTAAAAAGTGGTTTTTGGCAAATTCAAATTCATCCTAAAGATAGATACAAAACTGCTTTTAATACACCTTTTGGTCAATATGAATGGAATGTCATGCCATTTGGTTTAAAAAATGCTCCTAGTGAATTTCAAAATATAATGAATGACATATTTAACCCATTTAGTCATTTTTCAATTGTTTACATTGATGATATATTAATTTTTTCAAAATCAATTAGTGAACATTGGAAACATTTAACTGCATTCTTTTATACAATTAAAAGTCATGGTTTAGTCATCTCTGCTCCTAAGATTAAACTGTTTCAAACTAAAGTTAGGTTTTTAGGTTACGATATTCACCACAATACTATTCTTCCAATTAGTCGCTCTATTGAGTTTGCTTCTAAATTTCCTGATGAAATTCTTGATAAAACTCAATTACAAAGGTTCTTAGGTTCCCTCAATTACATTGCTGACTTCTATAAAGACCTTAGGAAAATCTGTCAACCTTTGTTTGATAGGTTAAAGGATAATCCTCCTCCTTGGTCCTCTACTCATACTGCTGTAGTCCAACAAGTCAAACAATATGTTAAATCCCTTCCTTGTCTTGGTATTCCTACTGAGAACTCATTCATACATATTCAAACTGATGCTTCTGATATTGGTTATGGTGGCATTCTTCTTCAGAAAGTCATGCCTCAGTCACCTGAACAAATTGTTTGTTTTCATTCTGGTGTCTGGAATAAAGCACAATTAAATTATAGTACTATTAAAAAAGAAATTTTATCTACTGTTTTATGTATTCAAAAATTTCAAGATGATATTTTAAATAAAAATTTTTTAATTCGTGTTGATTGCCAATCTGCTAAATATGTTTTGGAAAAAGACGTTCAAAATCTTGCTAGTAAATAGATTTTTGCCCGATGGCAATCTATTTTAAGTATTTTTGATTTTGATATTACCTATATACCTGGTTGTCAAAATTCCCTGCCTGATTTTCTCACTCGGGAATTTTTACAGGGGGGTAAGGGATGAGTGCTACTCCACATATTTCATATTTAAAAACCCAAATTACCCATCACTAAACCCTGATTAAACACGTCAATCATCATATTAACCACCTCAAAGCAGCTCGCCAAACTACTAAAAGAGCCCAATACGTCAATTACCATCAGCTTAAAGCCCGTCGTATTCTGCGACATGATTGTTACAATCATTTGCATTATTACCAGAATTATTTAGATCTTCTTTCTGGTTGCTAATCTTTGTTTCCTGTTTCACAGATGTCTCGCCCAAAGCCCCCTTCTAAGGCTTTGGTCCCATCTTCCAGTAAACCTAATCAACTCATTGTTCCACCTCCTTTGGAGTCAGTCAACCCATCCTATTCACTTGAAATGGTTAATCGTTACCAAGTTCTTGGTAATATTTATCGTCCTAATTACTCATCGGCCTTGGCCACTGATCCTTTTGTTTCAAGTTCATCCGTCTTGGTTACTCCATTCCCTGCTAACCCAGTCAGATCATCTCGATCTGATTATGTTAAATCACATGTTACGAATTTGTTCTATAAAGAACCTGGTCATCCCAAAGGTCAATTAATCAATGATATTGCTAAATTCCATTTTGGCTCTGGATGCCATTTTCTCCTTTCACATCCAGAGAAAACACTCACCTATTACAAAGATATTCTGCTCCATCACCAATCAGTATTGATTAAGCCCATTCAGGATCGAACCTATGCTTACAAGGTTCTGTATCATTCACTCTATATTCACAATATTGTTTCCTTAGCTGAATGGGGTCCTGTCACGACCCAAACCCGGCCCTATGGGTTTAGCACCGTAACTGGCCAGTAATCCGTGATTACCGAAGGCCTGCTTAACAATCAATCAATATAACAGAGTTCAGGGCCTGGCGGAAGCCAAAACAATAAATAAATAGTGTCCAATGAGCTGTGACAATCTGTATGCCAAAAGTTTTTCATTCATATGCACATAAAACAGTACAGTACAATACGGCATACAATACGTACATATCCATAACAGTTGGTAAAACTGGGGCTTAACCCCTTAGACAGTACAGTAAACGATCAACAGTCTATACAATGGTCCCACATTGGTACAAAACAGTGAGACAGACGGGGGAAGTACAAAAGACCCCAAAGCCATAGCATGGCAACACGGAACCTCGCAGTGAGGCACACAGGCTGGCTGGACAAAACTGGGGACTGACCCACGCTCCTAGCTCCGATCAGGCTGCTGAGAACCTACATATATATATAAACAGTGAGCTAAAGCCCAATGAATAACATAATGTGTAAAGAGGTTATGAATGAATGTCCTTCCAATACAGTAATGAAATCAATTCATTAAACAATAATTCGATCTTTCAATCGATTAGTATTTCGATCAATAGCATTTCAATCAATCGGTAATTCAATCAATCAGTCATATGTGGTACATCCATTAGCCTATAACAATAGGTCCAAAAGGACCGGGCCTTGACAGACCCAACAATAGTGATGGCCATCGTTCAATAACAATATGGTTCCACAAGGAAACCGACAGAGCTCTGTATCAATCAATAACAATGGGTGCTAAGGATGCCACAATACAATTCGAAATACAGGACATACATTCATTCAATAAACAATATCAATTCAATAAACATTTCAGTTCAGTATTCAAAAGATAACCATTTTGAACATATCTTTACACAATCTGTTACTCACAGAGATTGGGCTAATAGCGGCTAGAGCGTGTCCCCCGAGAGCCAACCCTAAACAATAAAACAATCGAACACACACTAAGTTTAACAATTGGGGAAGTATAATGATTAACTTCCTAATATGCCTCGGTGTGCTCTATCTCTACATCCTCATTAAGATGCCTAAAACTAGGCCTAAGAATGCCTAGGATGCGATGAGGATGCAAAATTACACTTAGAAGGCATTTTTCAAAAGTTGTTGGAATTAGGCACCTCGCTCGAGCGAGCCTCCCTTCGCTCGAGCGAGCTTCCAAAATCAAAGGCTTCGCTCGAGCGAGCCTACCTTCGCTCGAGCGATCTGATGAACAGTAAAAGTACTGGTTGCTCATTTTTTACGCGCGATGGTCGCTCGATGCTCGCTCGAGCGAGCTTGCAAAACCAAAGGGCTCGCTCGAGCGAGGAATCCTTCGCTCGAGCGAGGAAGCAAAATCTGGGATTTCCAGATTTGTCTCCCAAGTTCGAACCAAGCATTCAAACACTCAAATCTCATCCTCTTGGCCCCAAATTCTGGAAAAACACTTTAAACTCAATGTATTACAAGTTTCAAAAGCTATTTTGTACATGCAAGGGCCAAGGGTTGATCAATTGAAGCCAATTTCAAACCATTTTCAAGAATACTTTCAAAATGTGAGATGCATGATCTTTAAACCAAAATTAAGCTTTAAATCTTGTTCAATTGAGCTCAAAAGCTGGAAAACAAACTGAAAACATGGTCTTGATATGAATGTAAGCTTGCATGCACCAATGGACCATGGATTCAACCTCAAGAATCAACAAATTCAACATGCATGCAACATTTATGCTCTATTTCAACCCCTATGCACTATTTCATGGCTTGATGCTACAATGGAGCCTAGAACATGCAAAATGCAGCTCAAAACAACAAGAAGAACATGGATTTTCTTACCTAGAGTTTTGATTTCAAGTCTAGCAAGCTCAATTTATGCACATACACTTCAATCTTCAAGTCTTCTAGTCAAGCCCTCAAGAACACTCAATTTCTCTTAACTCTCCTCTCTCACTTCTCTCTTGTTCAAATTTCGGTGGTGAGGCAACAAGAAGGCTGAGGAAATATTGATTCTAAGTGTATGGGCTTTAGTGATAGATTAAACAATGGTCCACTCTAATGGCGGTTTCGTAATTAAGTGGAACTTGGCAATTAACTTATTTTAATGTAGTTTAATCATTCTTAATAAATTTTCAGATAAATATATCGTTAAAACACAAATATTATGGTGATTACAAAACATCAAACGGTTTCTAAATCGGCCGCCGATAAGGCCTTCAATTAGCAATTTAAACATATAAAGGCATACCGATAAATCATATAATCAAACAGACACAATATGCAATTCAATAGGTACACTCATTCAATTTTAGTTTCAACTTCAATCGGTCTATCCAGTACTTCAATTAATTCGATGATCAATCATTATCAATTCAGTTTAGCGATAATCAGTATATAATTCAATAATCAGTAACGAGGGTCGTTACAGTCTCCCCTCCTTATAATGAGTTTAGTCCTCTAAACTCGAGTTACCTTCATTCTGAAAGAAAGCAGGATCCAATGGAAACAAATCGGGATATCTTCGCATCATATCATCTTCCCTTTCCCAAGTGGCATACTGACCACCATGATTCTGCCAATCAACTTTCACTAACGGAATCTCCTTGTTCCTCAGTTTCTTGATCCGTCTGTTTACAATCTGTATAGGCCGTTCCTCATACGTGTAGTCATCACTCAACACTATCCGAGTAGGCTCAATCACATGAAACGGATCTCGAAGATAGTCTCTCAACATCGAAATGTGGAAGACGTTATGCATATGCTCCATTTCAGGAGGAAGTGCAACTTGATACGCCACCGGATTGATTTTCTCAATAATCTGATACGGTCCGACATACCGTGGCGCTAACTTGCCTTTGACTCCAAAACGAGTCTGGCCTTTCATTGGTGTCACTTTCACAAATACGTGATCACCCACTTCATACTCTCTGTCCCGTCTCCTGACATCGGCATAACTTTTCTGTCTACTCTGTGCAGTTTTCAGTCTCTGCTGTATCAATTTCACTTTCTCAGTTGTTTCATATACAATCTCGGGCCCAAGCAAAGGCCCATCTCCAACTTCTGCCCAGCAGATTAGAGATCTACACTTTCTGCCATACAATGCCTCGAAGGGTGCCATACCAATACTCGAATGGTAGCTGTTGTTGTAGGCGAATTTAGCCAATGGCAAGTGACTTTCCCAGTTTCCCTGAAAATCAAGGACACACATTCTCAATAGATCCTCTAAAGTCTGAATAGTCCTTTCTGACTGTCCATCTGTCTGAGGATGATAGGCACTACTCAGCCTCAATTCAGTACCCAATGCAGTCTGTAGGCTCTGCCAGAACCTCGATGTAAACTTCGAATCCCTGTCAGAAACAATAGATACAGGCACTCCATGCAATCTCACAATTTCATCAATATAGATACCAGCTAATTTGTCTGCATTATAAATTGTCTTGACAGGTAGGAAGTGTGCAGACTTAGTCAATCTATCAACAATAACCCAAATAGAGTCCATACCTTTCCTGGAGCGCGGTAATCCAACGATAAAATCCATCGTGATATGCTCCCATTTCCACTCGGGTATAGATAAGGGTTGCAGTAAGCCCGCGGGTCGTTGATGTTCAACTTTGACTTGTTGGCAATGTAGACATTTGGACACAAAGTCGGCAATTTCTTTCTTCATTCCTGGCCACCAAAAATTCTGTTTCAGATCTTGGTACATTTTTGTATTCCCCGGGTGAATAGACAATTTCGAATTGTGGCCTTCTTGCAGAACCCTTCTTTTCAATTCAGTGTCATTCGGTACACACAGTCTATCTTGAAATTTCAGTACATTGTTGTCAAATTTGAACCCCGGTCTCGGTTTAGAATCTCTTTCTTCGATGATCTTTTTCAGAAAGTCATCCAGTTGTTGTTTCTCTTTAATCTCTTCAATCAAGGCTGGTTGAGTAGAAATAGCAACTATGGTTCCACCTTGTTCCCTCAAAACAACTTCAATTTCAGATTTTCCAAGATCATGAATCAATTCTTTCTGTCCGGTGAGCAAACAAGCTAAGTTGGCAATTGACTTTCGGCTCAATGCATCGGCAACAGTATTGGCTTTTCCCGGATGATATAAAATCCGTAAGTCATAATCCTTGATCAATTCCAGCCATCTGCGCTGTCTCATGTTCAGTTCTTTCTGAGTGAAGAAATATTTCAAACTCTTGTGGTCGGTATATACTTCACATGTTGCTCCATACAGATAGTGACGCCAAATTTTCAAGGCAAATACCACTGCAGCAAGTTCAAGATCATGGGTTGGGTAATTCTTTTCATGCGGTCTTAACTGTCGGGAAGCATAAGCAATAACTCTCCCATTCTGCATCAAAACACATCCCAAACCCTTATGAGAAGCATCACTAAAAACAGTGTAACCATCCGTACCTGAAGGTAGAGTCAGAACCGGTGCAGTCACAAGTCGGGTTTTCAATTCTTGAAATGCTGATTCTCTCTGATCAGTCTAGTCAAATGATGTCCCTTTCTGAGTCAATTGAGTCAATGGTAAGGCAATTTTGGAGAAGTCTTTCACAAATCTCCTGTAATATCCAGCCAATCCCAAAAAGCTTCGGACTTCAGTCACATTTGTTGGTCTAGGCCAGTTCACTACAGCTTCAATTTTCTGCGGATCAACAGAAATTCCATCTTTGCTAATAACATGTCCCAAAAACATAACATGGTCAAGCCAAAATTCACATTTAGACAGTTTAGCATACAGTTTCTGTTCTCTTAAGGTTTGTAGGGCAAGTCTCAGATGATGTTCATGTTCTTCGCTAGTCTTAGAATAAATCAGGATGTCATCAATAAATACCACAATAAAATCATCAAGGTACGGTTTGAAAATTCTGTTCATAAGGTCCATAAATGCAGCTGGGGCATTCGTGACTCCAAATGGCATAACTAGAAATTCATAATGTCCATACCTTGTTCTAAAAGCAGTTTTAGCAATATCTTCCGGTTTTACTTTCAGCTGATGATACCCCGATCTAAGATCAATCTTAGAAAAGACTTGTGCACCCTGTAACTGATCAAATAAGTCATCAATACGCGGTAATGGGTATTTATTTTTCACAGTTACCTTGTTTAGTTCGCGGTAGTCAATACACAATCTCAGTGAGCCATCTTTCTTCTTTACAAACAAAACTGGTGCACCCCACGGTGAAGTACTAGGCCTGATAAATTTCTTGTCCAACAGTTCCTGTAATTGCGCTTTCAATTCTTTCAATTCAGTTGGAGCCATTCTGTAAGGAGCTTTGGACGCTGGCTGTGTTCCCGGTATCACATCAACTGTAAATTCGATCTCCCTGTCAATCAAATCCCCTGGCAGATCATCTGGAAACACATCTGAGAATTCTCTGACTATAGGAATACAATTCACATCAGTTTTAACACTATCAGTAGACACAGTCAATATAGAACAGAAATACCCTTTACACCCCTTTCTAATCAGTTTCATGGCTTTCACAGAAGAAATCAAGTACGGGGGAGGTACCACTCCAATTCCACTAAATACGAACTCATGCAAACCAGGTGGACGGAAAATAACTTGTTTTGTCACACAGTCAATGGTAGCATGATATTTTTGTAGCCAATCCATCCCCAATATCACATCAAAATGATCAATATTCAGTGGCAGTAAATCAATAAACAAATGCATATCCCCAACAATGATTTCACAAGCAGGATACATATATGCACATGTCATGGATCCCCCAACAGGTGATGATACGGCTAGCAAATAATTCATGGGTTCTAAGGGTCTATTCAATTTACGCGAAAAAGCATACGACACATAAGAATGTGTAGACCCCGAATCAATCAATACATATGCATTTTGGGCACAAATAGAAAGAATACCTGACACGACGGTCTTGGTATTTTGAACATCTCCCGGCACTAGGGCAAACACTCGGCCCTGCCTCATGGGCTCTTTCCCAGTAGCTTTGGGATTCGGTTTTGGTGTTGCCGTTGATGCTGCTGCGCTTGGTGCAACTTTACTACCTGATTGCGGGTTAGAGGGGCAGTCTTTAATCCTGTGGCCCACCTTGCCACACTTGAAACAAGCTCCAGAAATCTGGTAGCAAACCCCCTTGTGCTTGTTGCCACATATAGAGCACGGTGGAGTCAACCCACTCCCTTGGCTGGGGCTAGTCATTGACCCCGTATTCTGTTTCTTATTTGATACATTGTGCTTGCCTTTCTTAAACTTGAAACCCTGTCTTTTCCCTTGCCACTCAGTTGTTGGTGTTTCAGATTGTTTCACTGCTGCAACATTTGATTCGGCCATCAATGCCCGATCAAGAACACCTACAAAAGTCGGCATTTTCAAAACACTGATTCGGTCCTGAATAGCAACATTAAGGCCGCCTTCAAACCTTCTGGCCTTCTTATAGTCGGTATCCACCATGTGTGGTGCATACCTAGCAAATTCAGTGAATTTCTTTTCATACTCTGCAACAGACATTTTGCCCTGTCTCAACTGCTCAAACTCAGTTACTTTTCGGTCTCTGATACACTGAGGAAAATACTTTTCAAAGAAGGACTCTTTGAACTGAGCCCAAGTCATGATAACATTTGCATCCCGAGTCAACATCCACCACCTTCTTGCTTCTTCCTGTAAGGTGAAAGTTGCTAACAATACCTTGTTGGCCTCGGAACACGGAAACACTTCAAACAACTTTTCTGTTTCAAGAATCCATGCTTCAGCCTGTAGCAGTTCTAAGCCTCCCTGAAAGGACGGTGGTTTCAGTTTACTGAACTTGTGAGTCAGTGCAATAATATCCTCCTCATTAGCATTAACATTTGCATTCTGTACATTCTGTTCCGGTTGCACCGGAGGAGGAGGAGGTGGGGGCTGTGGATTCTGTTGTTGATCTAGCCTCTCAATTATCAGTCCATCATTAGTTCAAGTCTGGCCATTCTGGCCTCAGTTGATGAAGATCCAGGTTCATTTGCAGTTGTGTTATCCATTTCACTATAAACAGTTTTAGCAGTTATAACAATTATAACTTAAACAGTTATACACTTAAGCAGTTATCGCATTAACATGTATTCAGTCATATCATAATCACACACTTCCCATGTTAATGCAATGTCCTAATCACTTTTCTAGGACACCCTATAGCTCATTTGAACACGTGTGTGCGGTATAACTCGTGGTTAAGTATCGCTCTGATACCACTCTGTCACGACCCAAACCCGGCCCTATGGGTTTAGCACCGTAACTGGCCAGTAATCCGTGATTACCGAAGGCCTGCTTAACAATCAATCAATATAACAGAGTTCAGGGCCTGGCGGAAGCCAAAACAATAAATAAATAGTGTCCAATGAGTCAGTGACAATCAGATGCCAAAAGTTTTTCATTCATATGCACATAAAAGCGATGCGATTACTGCATACAATACGCCGTACATATCCATAACGATTGGTAAGCGGGGCTTAACCCTTAGACAATGCGATGCGATCAACAGTCTATACAATGGTCCCACATTGGTACAAAACAGTGAGACAGACGGGGGAAGTACAAAAGACCCCAAAGCCATAGCATGGCAACACGGAACCTCGCAGTGAGGCACACAGTTTGGACAAAAGCTGATCGACCCACGCTCCTAGCTCCGATCAGGCTGCTGAGAACCTACATATATATATAAACAGTGAGCTAAAGCCCAATGAATAACATAATGTGTAAAGAGGTTATGAATGAATGTCCTTCCAATACAGTAATGAAATCAATTCATTAAACAATAATTCGATCTTTCAATCGATTAGTATTTCGATCAATAGCATTTCAATCAATCGGTAATTCAATCAATCAGTCATATGTGGTACATCCATTAGCCTATAACAATAGGTCCAAAAGGACCGGGCCTTGACAGACCCAACAATAGTGATGGCCATCGTTCAATAACAATATGGTTCCACAAGGAAACCGACAGAGCTCTGTATCAATCAATAACAATGGGTGCTAAGGATGCCACAATACAATTCGAAATACAGGACATACATTCATTCAATAAACAATATCAATTCAATAAACATTTCAGTTCAGTATTCAAAAGATAACCATTTTGAACATATCTTTACACAATCTGTTACTCACAGAGATTGGGCTAATAGCGGCTAGAGCGTGTCCCCCGAGAGCCAACCCTAAACAATAAAACAATCGAACACACACTAAGTTTAACAATTGGGGAAGTATAATGATTAACTTCCTAATATGCCTCGGTGTGCTCTATCTCTACATCCTCATTAAGATGCCTAAAACTAGGCCTAAGAATGCCTAGGATGCGATGAGGATGCAAAATTACACTTAGAAGGCATTTTTCAAAAGTTGTTGGAATTAGGCACCTCGCTCGAGCGAGCCTCCCTTCGCTCGAGCGAGCTTCCAAAATCAAAGGCTTCGCTCGAGCGAGCCTACCTTCGCTCGAGCGATCTGATGAACAGTAAAAGTACTGGTTGCTCATTTTTTACGCGCGATGGTCGCCCGATGCTCGCTCGAGCGAGCTTGCAAAACCAAAGGGCTCGCTCGAGCGAGGAATCCTTCGCTCGAGCGAGGAAGCAAAATCTGGGATTTCCAGATTTGTCTCCCAAGTTCGAACCAAGCATTCAAACACTCAAATCTCATCCTCTTGGCCCCAAATTCTGGAAAAACACTTTAAACTCAATGTATTACAAGTTTCAAAAGCTATTTTGTACATGCAAGGGCCAAGGGTTGATCAATTGAAGCCAATTTCAAACCATTTTCAAGAATACTTTCAAAATGTGAGATGCATGATCTTTAAACCAAAATTAAGCTTTAAATCTTGTTCAATTGAGCTCAAAAGCTGGAAAACAAACTGAAAACATGGTCTTGATATGAATGTAAGCTTGCATGCACCAATGGACCATGGATTCAACCTCAAGAATCAACAAATTCAACATGCATGCAACATTTATGCTCTATTTCAACCCCTATGCACTATTTCATGGCTTGATGCTACAATGGAGCCTAGAACATGCAAAATGCAGCTCAAAACAACAAGAAGAACATGGATTTTCTTACCTAGAGTTTTGATTTCAAGTCTAGCAAGCTCAATTTATGCACATACACTTCAATCTTCAAGTCTTCTAGTCAAGCCCTCAAGAACACTCAATTTCTCTCTTAACTCTCCTCTCTCACTTCTCTCTTGTTCAAATTTCGGTGGTGAGGCAACAAGAAGGCTGAGGAAATATTGATTCTAAGTGTATGGGCTTTAGTGATAGATTAAACAATGGTCCACTCTAATGGCGGTTTCGTAATTAAGTGGAACTTGGCAATTAACTTATTTTAATGTAGTTTAATCATTCTTAATAAATTTTCAGATAAATATATCGTTAAAACACAAATATTATGGTGATTACAAAACATCAAACGGTTTCTAAATCGGCCGCCGATAAGGCCTTCAATTAGCAATTTAAACATATAAAGGCATACCGATAAATCATATAATCAAACAGACACAATATGCAATTCAATAGGTACACTCATTCAATTTTAGTTTCAATTTCAATCGGTCTATCCAGTACTTCAATTAATTCGATGATCAATCATTATCAATTCAGTTTAGCGATAATCAGTATATAATTCAGTAATCAGTAACGAGGGTCGTTACAGGTCCTCTTAATCAGCTTCGAGATTTGCCTGGTCACTCTATTCAATATAATTACCATGATTATGTTGATGCATGGTTCAAACTTTTCTTGTACCAAAATGAGTCCTTCAGTCACTCCTTGTTCATCTCCTTTGATCAAAAATTCAAATCTGAATTACCAATCTGGTTCTTGAGATGGTGGACCCATTATGGCGCCATTTCTGGTATTATTCCTAGTGACCTTATTGAGACAATCAATTATTTCTCTACTGTTTATCCATTCACCACTCATCAAAGACAATTCCCATATTTGCTAATTTTTATATCCAAATACAAAGTTCCATGGATATTCAAATGACCAAATTAATGTAGGTTGGAATATACCAAAATTACAAATCAAAGAAATTTATAAAACCACGTTTTTACAGAATGTGTTTAAAGTTGCCTTACATGTTAAAACTATTGAACAAGTTTATGCTTTAAAAAAACCTAGGGAAACTTGTCAATTATTTGATGCTCAATTACTTAAAAGACATATAAATAATGGTTACAATTTTATGCATATTGGTTTAATTCAAGTTGGTGTTAATCCATTAATCATAGTTGGTAAAAAATACTTCTGTTTTATTATGTTTACGAGATGCTCGTTTTCTTAATTACAATGATAGTTTAATGGGTATGATGGAAACTGGTCTTCATAAAGGTCCAGTATATTTTAATTGTTTTCCTAATTTTACTCTTAGTTTACGAGATCCAAACATTTTACATGCATTAACATTAAATATACAGTTACATGGTTCATTTACTAATATGATGGATAAAACTCATAATATTGCTTTAATTTATCGTGTTCATTATAAATGTATGCAAACTAATTTAAATGTTCATGCTTTACATAAAAGTCCCAAAGATAAAACTCTTTTAATTCAAAGTAGCAGTCATGCTGAATCAAATATTAACATACCTAAAATGATAAAATGGAAAAATGTTAATTTACCTGATCACTGGATTACTGTTAATGAAAATTACAAACATAATCAACAACAATCCTCAGAACAAGATATCCAAGATATTCAACAATTCAATGATGGATCTGTTCATATTAAATTCAATCGTAGTCAATCTTCCAGACATAGTACATCTAGTGTCCCTACTGAAATTGAAACTGAAGATGAAATATTTACCACTCCACTGTTTCGAAAGAATAGTCAAGTTCGTTTAGGCCAAACTTCTAAATTAAAAGGAATTGATAATTCCCCAACATCCCGAATTAGTAAACCTGTTTATTCAAAATACACTCACTTCCCTGAAGAAGAAGTTGCTTCAACTGATTCTCCAACTCAAACTGATTTTGAAGAATTTACACCACTTGTCAATCCTCAATTAATGACAATCAAAAAGGAATTTACTCCAAATCTTGACAAATTACTTATTGACTTTAAATCAAAATCCACAGCTCAGGCTAAGCCCATTTCACCTCCTGCTCAGCCCACAGCAAAGTCTAAATTAAAATCTAAGTCATCCAGAGATGAAATGCTCCAGTTAGCCCGACAACTTGTCGATCAGGCTAAAGCCCAATCAACCAGTTCAGCGAATTCAGAAGAAGGTTCAGACCAGTCACACTCTTCTGAAGGTTCAACAACTCACTCTGTTTCATATGGACGTCCCGAGTTCCAAGATGCTCAGGATCCATATGCCTAATCAACTTAGGATTCTTTATAAATACAATATTGGCTTCAATCAATACTCTTTTGAGAAAAGCTGCCAATTTGTATTTATTCTGATTCCTTTATTCACATGTTCCACCGAAAGTGATGAATAGTAAAAGTTACTGTTCACTTTTACTGTTCACCATCACTATTCGCCCAATCAACTTTTGTTAAAGCTGCTCAACTATTCAATCAATCAGCCGAAAGCAACCGACAGCTCTGCTCAGTCTCCCATGCTGCCAGCTGCCTTCATCATTCAGCCAATTCACATGCTGCATAGTTAATTTTATTTTCTATATATTGTAATCAGTTGTAATCACTCAACAACCTTCTCTTTTCTTCAACCCTTTAGTTTGTAAGAAAAATCAGATTGTTCTGAGTGAGGTTTACCTTCTCCCATTTCTAGTTAAGATCCTTGCAGTTACTACAATTGTAAGTGCAAGTTATTTTCTGTAATTTTATTTCTGTAATTATTTAAATGGTTTTATTTAAATGATTTTGGTTTTGTGCATTCCAATTCTGTTTGATTTGTATCATCTTTGATTTCGTAATCCACCTTCTTCATATGCTTGCTGCTTCCGCGTTTATGGTATCAGAGCCTAGTTATGTTGTCTCCTGTTTCTAACTGCTCAGTTTCTTCCAATTAATCGTGTTCGTTGTTTATTTGATTAATCTAGTTTTCAGTTCGATCTTAATCACCCACGAGATCACTCTGGGTCTATCCACCAGGTTCCAGTCACCCACTTCCGTTTTCTGTCTAGAGTAAGTCCTTAGGGTTAGGCAGTGTTGGACATTTAGGATAGGGTCTGTACGAAACTACCTTGGTCTGTGATAACCTAACAAGAATAGGGTATGTATTAAGATATCTGTAAAACTGATTAATTAAACAGAACAATGAGTCGATTATTTAGAAGTAACTCATCAGTTAGTTCTAGGTCAACAACTTTGCCCTCAATACCTAATCAAGGATTAGTAATTAATGAAGAAGATGTTGAAATACAAAATGATCAAATTAATGTAGGTTGGAATATACCAAAATTAAAAATCAAAGAAATTTATAAAACCACGTTTTTACAGAATTTGTTTAAAGTTGCCTTACATGTTAAAACTATTGAACAAGTTTATACTTTAGAAAAACCTAGGGAAACTTGTCAATTATTTGATGCTAAATTAATTAAAAGACATATAAATAATAGTTACAATTTTATGCATATTGGTTTAATTCAAGTTGGTGTTAATCCATTAACCATAGTTGGTAAAAAATACTTCTGTTTTATTATGTTTACGTGATGCTCGTTTTCTTAATTACAATGATAGTTTAATGGGTATGATGGAAACTGGTCATCATAAAGGTCCAGTACATTTTAATTGTTTTCCTGATTTTACTCTTCGTTTACGAGATCCAAACATTTTACATGCATTAACATTAAATATACAGTTACATGGTTCATTTATCAATATGATGGATAAAACTCATAATATTGCTTTAATTTATCGTGTTCATTATAAATGTATGCAAACTAATTTAAATGTTCATGCTTTACATAAAAGTCCCAAAGATAAAACTCTTTTAATTCAAAGTAGCAGTCATGCTGAATCAAATATTAACATACCTCAAATGATAGAATGGAAAAATGTTAATTTACCTGATCACTGGATTACTGTTAATGAAAATTACAAACATAATCAACAACAATCCTCAGAACAAGATATCCAAGATATTCAACAATTCAATGATGGATCTGTTCATATTAAATTCAATCGTAGTCAATCTTCCAGACATAGTACATCTAGTGTCCCTACTGAAATTGAAACTGAAGATGAAATATTTACCACTCCACTGTTTCGAAAGAATAGTCAAGTTCATTTAGGCCAAACTTCTAGATTAAAAGGAATTGATAATTCCACAACTTCCCCGAATTAGTAAACCTGTTTATTCAAAACACACTCACTTCCCTGAAGAAGAAGTTGCTTGAACTGATTCTCCAACTCAAACTGATTTTGAAGAATTTACACCACCTGTCAATCCTCAATTAATGACAATCAAAAAGGAATTTACTCCAAATCTTGACAAATTACTTATTGACTTTAAATCAAAAGCCAATCGAACTCAACGACATGCTTATTATGCTAAATACAATTCTGCTCAAATGTCTCAAATTTGTTGTGAATGGTTTGATTTTATGGTTCAATATGGTTTTGAATTACCTTTGTTAGAATATGTTGATAAATATTACAAAAAACTTAACACAATCACCAAACATAAATGGAAAACTTCTGCCACTACCTCAGTTAGTTCTAGTAATCCTCCTTTAGAGAAAATTATCCTTAATCAACAAGGTTCTGAGATTCCTGCTTCCCCTTTTAAATTACCTGGAAATGATAATGAACTTAAAAAAGTCATTGAACAAAATAATTATACTAATCAATGTTTAAACACCATTGGTAAACAATTAGACAAAATAGAAACAGATTTAGACTCTGTTCAAAACTCATCTAATAAACAACCTTCTCTTTTCTTCAACCCTTCAGTTTGTAAGAAAAACCAGAGTGTTCTAAGTGAGGTTTACCTTCTCCCGTTTCTAGTTAAGATCCTTGCAGTTACTACAATTGTAAGTGCAAGTTATTTTCTGTAATTTTATTTCTGTAATTATTTAAATGGTTTTATTTAAATGATTTTGGTTTTGTGCATTCCAATTCTGTTTAATTTATATCATCTTTGATTTCGTAATCCACCTTCTTCATATGCTTGCTGCTTCCGCGTTTATGGTATTGAACAATTTGTTCAGGTGACTGAGGAATAAAGCGCAATTAGGTATCAGAGCCTAGTTATGTTGTACCCTGTTTCTAACTTCTCAGTTTCTTCCAATTAATCGTGTTCGTTGTTTATTTGATTAATCTAGTTTTCAGTTCGATCTTAATCACCCACGAGATCAGTCTGGGTCTATCCACCAGGTTTCAGTTACCCACTTTCGTTTCCTGTCCAGAGTAAGTCCTTAGGGTTAAGCAGTGTTGGACATTTAGGATAGGGTCTGTACGAAACTACCTTGGTCTATGATAACCTGACAAGAATAGGGTATGTATTAAGATATCTGCAAAACTGATTAATTAAACAGAACAATGAGTCGATTATTTAGAAGTAACTCATCAGTCAGTTCTAGGTCAACAACTTTGCCCTCAATACCTAATCAAGGATTAGTAATTAATGAAGAAGATGTTGAAATACAAAATGATCAAATTAATGTAGGCTGGAATATACCAAAATTACAAATCAAAGAAATTTATAAAACTACGTTTTTACAGAATGTGTTTAAAGTTGCCTTACATGTTAAAACTATTGAACAAGTTTATGCTTTAGAAAAACCTAGGGAAACTTGTCAATTATTTGATGCTAAATTAATTAAAAGACATATAAATAATGGTTACAATTTTATGCATATTGGTTTAATTCAAGTTGGTGTTAATCCATTGACCATAGTTGGTAAAAATACTTCTGTTTTATTATGTTTACGTGATGCTCGTTTTCTTAATTACAATGATAGTTTAATGGGTATGATGGAAACTGGTCTTCATAAAGGTTCAGTACATTTTAATTGTTTTCCTGATTTTACTCTTAGTTTACGAGATCCAAACATTTTCCATGCATTAACATTAAATATACAGTTACATGGTTCATTTACCAATATGATGGATAAAACTCATAATATTGTTTTAATTTATCATGTTCATTATAAATGTATGCAAACTAATTTAAATGTTCATGCTTTACATAAAAGTCCCAAAGATAAAACTCTTTTAATTCAAAGTAGCAGTCATGCTGAATCAAATATTAACATACCTCAAATGATAGAATGGAAAAATGTTAATTTACCTGATCACTGGATTACTGTTAATGAAAATTACAAACATAATCAACAACAATCCTCAGAACAAGATATCCAAGATATTCAACAATTCAATGATGGATTTGTTCATATTAAATTCAATCGTAGTCAATCCTCCAAACATAGTACATCTAGTGTCCCTACTGAAATTGAAACTGAAGAAGAAATATTTACCACTCCACTGTTTCGAAAGAATAGTCAAGTTCATTTAGGCCAAACTTCTAAATTAAAAGGAATTGATAATTCCACAACTTCCCAAATTAGTAAACCTGTTTATTCAACACACACTCACTTCCCTGAAGAAGAAGTTGCTTCAACTAATTCTCCAACTCAAACTGATTTTGAAGAATTTACACCACCTGTCAATCCTCAATTAATGACAATCAAAAAGGAATTTACTCCAAATCTTGACAAATTACTTATTGACTTTAAATCAAAAGCCAATCGAACTCAACGACATGCTTATTATGCTAAATACAATTCTGCTCAAATGTCCCAAATATCTTGTGAATGGTATGATTTTATGGTTCAATATGGTTTTGAATTACCTTTGTTAGAATATGTTGATAAATATTACAAAAAACATAACACAATCACCAAACATAAATGGAAAACTTCTGCCACTACCTCGGTTAGTTCTAGTTATCCTCCTTTAGAGAAAATTATCCTTAATCAACAAGGTTCTGAGATTCCTACTTCCCCTTTTAAGTTACCTGGAAATGATAATGAACTTAAAAAAGTCATTGAACAAAATAATTATACTAATCAATGTTTAAACACCATTGGTAAACAATTAGACAAGATAGAAACCAATTTAGACTCTATTCAAAACTCATCTAATAAACAACCTTTAGATACTCCATTGCTTAATCTACCAACAAATCGTTTCAAAAGAACTAGTTTAGTTACCAATGATCAATCATCTACTGTCCAAGCTATTGAAAAATTATTTACCAAATTATCTACCACAGATACTGCTTCACCTTCTAAAGATAAAGGTCTTACTGTTTTAAATCAACAATTTGATATTGATCCAAATTCCACTCAATCTGACACTGATAATGACATAAATGAATTAGTTCAACAATTTCAATCTACTCAACTTGCAAAAATTCATTATCCAAAAGTTAATCCTCAGACTACCAAAAACTGGTATTCTCGACCTACTCCTGTTGATTTACAATTCGAAGAAAATAATCTTAATAATCAATTTTCTGTTTCTGCTAAAAAATTATATGAGTGGAATATTGATGGTCTTAGGGAAGATCAAATCCTCCAAAAATTAAATCATTTATCTATGGTCTCCAATAGTTATCTTTCTAACTATCCCCAATATACTCAACCTGAAATTGTTACTTTAATTACTACTGGTTTCACTGGTATGCTTAAGTCTTGGTGAGAAAAATATTTAACTGAAGAACAAAGAGAATCCATAATTTATGCTAATCAAACTGATGATAATGGTTTACCTATTTTCGATGAAAACCTAGGATGTTGTCACCTTGATAGTATTAATCAATTAATCTATACTATTGTTCGACATTTTATTTGTACACCTACTAATATTTACTCCCGCATACATGATCAACTTAGTAATCTTACTTGTCCCACATTAAGTGATTTTAGATGGTATAAGGATGTATTTACCTCTAGAGTTATGTTAAGAGAAGATTGTACTAAATCATTTTGGAAAGAAAAATTTATTAATGGATTACCTAGTTTATTTGCTCATAAAATTCGAGATGTTCTTAGTCAACCTACTGCTGTTATCGAATATGATAATTTAACATATGGTGATATAATTAGTACTATTAAAAAAGAAGGATTAAAAATGTGTATTGATCTTAAACTTAGTCAAAAAGCTTCTAAAGATAAACATAAAGCTAAATACGAATTAGGCAATTTTTGTGAACAATATGGATTACCTCCTGTTGCACCCTCCCGTAGGAAATCACATAAATATTCTAAGCATAAAAATAAATCCAAATATTATAATAAATACAAAAAGCCTTATTCACCTTCTAAATCAAATGATAAATTCTATACTAAACCCAAAAAGAAACATTATAAATCTAAATCACATCCAAAATCAAAATCTAATAAAGATATTACCTGCTATAATTGTGGTCAAAAAGGTCATTATGCTAATAAATGTAAAGAAAAACAAAAACTAAAAGATAGAGTTAATCAACTCCAAATTAATGAAGAATCCAAAATTCAATTATTTGAAATCTTTCAATTAAATCAATCTGATAATGATTCCTCTTCTGTTCCTCCATCTACATCTAATTCCCCTTCAAATAGTGATAATTCTGATTCTGATAATCAAATTACCTTAGGATGTAATGATGTTTGTTGTAAACCTGTTAAACAAATCTCTGTTCTTACCAAACATACTCAAGAAGAATCTGCTTTAATTGACTTAATAAGTAAATTAGATGATCCTCAATTAAAACAAAAATATATGGATAAATTAAAAGCTTTATTACTTCAATCAGATACTAAGCCTAAGTTTAATAAACCTATAATAAGTTTATCTAAAACTTTAGAAAAATTTAAAAATAAAACTAAAGAAGTTACACTTCAAGATTTACAATCTAAAATCAACCAAATTAAACAAACTATTCGAGATCTCCAAAATAAAGATAACAAATTAGAAAATGAAATCATTAATCTTAAACTTAAACAAAACTTAAATGCATTTCAACCTAATCTCGAATCACCTCATGAATCTGAACATAATTCTGATCATGAATCTGATCATACTAATCCAGATAAACTCATCTTTGATAATCGATCTCAAGCTACTAACCTTGAAGATAAACGATTAAATTTACTCAATAAAATTTATATGCAAAAATGGTATTCAAGAATTAAAATCATAGTTGAAGATTTTGAATTAGAATTAGTTGCCTTAATTGATACTGGTGCTGATTTAAATTGCATTCAAAAAGGCTTACTTCCTACTAAATATTATCACAAATGTCAAGAGAAATTAACCTCTGCTAATGGTAGTAAAATGCATATTAAATATAAGTTACCTAAAGTACATATTTGTCAGAATAATGTTTGTTTTAAAACCACATTTGTTTTAGTTAAAAATATGACTGATAGAATTATTTTAGGTACACCATTTATATCTTTATTATATCCATTTACTACTTCTACTGAAGGAATTACTACTCATGTGTTAGGACATCCTGTCACATTTAAATTCTTATTTCCACCTGAACAATTAGAATTAAATCAATTACAAGATTGTTCTATTTCTCATACTATTAATCGATTAACTAGACATATTAATTTTCTTAAGGAAGAAATTAATTATAAAAGAATTGATCAACAGTTAACTGACCCAGTTTTAATCTCTCAAATTAATGATTTTAAATTAAAACTTGAATCAACTGTTTGTTCATCTTTACCTACTGCATTTTGGCATAGGAAAAAGCATGTAGTTACTTTACCATATATTAAAGGATTTAATGAAAAACAAATCCCTACTAAATCTCGACCTATTCAAATGAATCATGAATTATTAGAAATGTGTAAAAAAGAAATTAATGAATTATTAAAAAATAGAATTATTAGTCCCAGTAAGTCACCATGGTCTTGTCCTGCTTTTTATGTTAATAAAAATGCTGAATTAGAACGAGGTGTCCCTCGCTTAGTTATTAATTACAAACCATTAAATGCTGTTCTTGAATGGATTCGATATCCTATTCCTAATAAAAAAGATTTAATTAAAAGACTTAGTCAAGCTCTTATTTTTAGTAAATTTGATTTAAAAAGTGGTTTTTGGCAAATTCAAATTCATCCTAAAGATAGATACAAAACTGCTTTTAATACACCTTTTGGTCAATATGAATGGAATGTCATGCCATTTGGTTTAAAAAATGCTCCTAGTGAATTTCAAAATATAATAAATGACATATTTAACTCATTTAGTCATTTTTCAATTGTTTACATTGATAATATATTATTTTTTTCAAAATCAATTAGTGAACATTGGAAACATTTAACTACATTCTTTTATACAATTAAAAGTCATGGTTTAGTCATCTCTACTCCTAAGATTAAACTGTTTCAAACTAAAGTTAGGTTTTTAGGTTACGATATTCACCACAATACTATTCTTCCAATTAGTCGCTCTATTGAGTTTGCTTCCAAATTTCCTGATGAAATTCTTGATAAAACTCAATTACAAAGGTTCTTAGGTTCCCTCAATTACATTGCTGACTTCTATAAAGACCTTAGGAAAATCTGTCAACCTTTGTTTGATAGGTTAAAGGATAATCCTCCTCCTTGGTCTTCTACTCATACTGCTGTAGTCCAACAAGTCAAACAATATGTTAAATCCCTTCCTTGTCTTGTTATTCCTACTGAGAACTCATTCAAAATTATTCAAACTGATGCTTCTGATATTGGTTAAGGTGGCATTCTTCTTCAGAAAGTCACGCCTCAGTCACCTGAACAAATTGTTCGTTTTCATTCTAGTGTCTGGAATAAAGTACAATTAAATTATAGTACTATTAAAAAAGAACTTTTATCTATTATTTTATGTATTCAAAAATTTCAAGATGATATTTTAAATCAAAAATTTTTACTTCGTGTTGATTGCAAATCTGCTAAATATGTTTTGGAAAAAGATATTCAAAATCTTGCTAGTAAACAGATTTTTGCCCGATGGCAATCTATTTTAAGTATTTTTGATTTTGATATTACCTATATACCTGGTTGTCAAAATTCCCTGCCTGATTTTCTCACCCGGGAATTTTTACAGGGGGGTAAGGGATGAGTGCTACTCCACATATTCCATATTTAAATACCCAAATTACCCATTACCAAACCCTGATTAAACACGTCAATCATCGTATTAACCGCCTCAAAGCAGCTCGCGCAACTACTAAAAGAGCCCAATATGTCAATTACCATCAGCTTAAAGCCTGTCGTATTCTGCGACATGATTATTAGAATCATTTGAATTATTACCAGAATTATTTAGATCTTCTTTTTGGTTGCTAATCTTTGTTTCCTGTTTCACAGATGTCTCGCCCAAAGCCCCCTTCTAAGGCTTTGGTCCCATCTTCCAGTAAACCTAATCAACTTATTGTTCCACCTCCTTTGGAGTCAGTCAACCCATCCTATTCACTTGATTTGGTCAACCGCTACCAAGTTCTTGGTAATATTTATCGCCCTAATTACTCATCGGCATTAGCCACAGATCCTTTTGCTCCCAGTCAATCTGTTTCAATAACTCCATACCCGCTAACCCTTGCCAGTCATCTCAATCTGATTATGTCAAATCACATATTACCAATTTATTCTATAAAGAACCTGGTTATCCTAAAGGTCAACTAATTAATGACCTTGTTAAATTCCATTTTAGCTCTGGGTGCCATTTTCTCCTTTTACATCCAGAGAAAACACTCACCTATTACAAAGATATTCTGCTCCATTACCAATCAGTATTGATTAAACCCATTCAAGACCGAACCTATGCATATAAGGTTCTATACCGTTCAATTTACATTCACAATATTGTTTTCCTAGCTGAATGGGGTCCTCCTTCTCAGCTTCGTGACTTACCAGGTCACTCTATTCAGTATAATTACCATGACTATGTTGATGCTTGGTTCAAGCTTTTCTTGTACCAAAATGAAAAATTTTCTCACTCCTGGTTCACATCCTTTGATCAAAAATTCAAATCTGAGTTACCAACCTGGTTCCTGAGATGGTGGACTCACTATGGCGCCATTTCAGATATTCTTCCTGATAACCTTATTGAGTTAATCAATTATTTCTCTACTGTTTACCCATTCACTGCTCATCAGCAACAATTTCCATCTTTGTTAATTTTTATCCAAATACAAACTCCTCGATATTTAAATGGCATTATGGAATTAATGATAACATAATCACCCATCAACACACAGTCAAATGGTGGGCTAAATTCAATGTGCCCAGAATTATTGAAATTGTTCACGAAGAATTCTCCATTGGTCAATGTGCTTCAACTCCTGCTTTGATCAAAGCCCAGCAGAACCCAACTGCTGTAATCAGTCAAGGAAGTCAGCCCAGTCTTCCTCCAATCAATCTTGGAAGCCCTTCATCTAGTGGTTCCAAGCCCAAATCATCCAAGTCCAAATCAATTCAGCCGGCCCAATCAAGATCCAAGGCAAAGTCCAAAGCTCCTGCAGTTCCGGACCAGCCCAAGGAATATTCAAGGCCCAAATCAAAATCCACAGCTCAGGCTAAGCCCATTTCACCTCCTGCTCAGCCCACTGCAAAGTCTAAATTAAAATCTAAGTCATCCAGAGATGAAATGCTCCAGTTAGCCCGGCAACTTGTCGATCAAGCTAAAGCCCAATCAACCAGTTCAGCGAATTCAGAAGAAGGTTCAGACCAGTCACACTCTTCTGAAGGTTCAACAACTCAATCTGTTTCATATGGACGTCCCGAGTTCCAAGATGCTCAGGATCCATATGCCTAATCAACTTAGGATTCTTTATAAATACAATATTGGCTTCAATCAATACTCTTTTGAGAAAAGCTGCCAATTTGTATTTATTCTGATTCCTTTATTCACATGTTCCACCGAAAGTGATAAATAGTAAAAGTTACTGTTCACTTTTACTGTTCACCATCACTATTCGCCCAATCAACTTTTGTTAAAGCTGCTCAACTATTCAATCAATCAGCCGAAAGCAACCGACAATCGCCTCCCATGCCGCCAAATTTTCATCATTCAGCCAATTCACATGCTGCATAGTTAATTTTATTTTCTATATATTGTAATCAGTTGTAATCACTCAACAACCTTCTCTTTTCTTCAACCCTTTAGTTTGTAAGAAAAATCAGAGTGCTCTGAGTGAGGTTTACCTTCTCCCGTTTCTAGTTAAGATCCTTGCAGTTACTACAATTGTAAGTGCAAGTTATTTTCTGTAATTATTTAAATGGTTTTATTTAAATGATTTTGGTTTTGTGCATTCCAATTCTGTTTAATTTGTATCATCTTTGATTTCGTAATCCACCTTCTTCATATGCTTGCTGCTTCCGCGTTTATGGAATAAAGCACAGATTAGCTACTAAATTTTTAGTAGTCAACAAGTTTTATTTTGTTTTTTTGGCTACTAAACATTTAGTCACCAAAAACTTTATTTAGTGTTATTTTTTTATTATTATTAATAATTTCTGCACAACCTGTATTTATTTCGTGCAACTTGCACCCTGTATATAAGCAAAACAATACATATGTCTATTTCTATTTCACTTTCAACCATCCAAAAATTTGGTCTTGTAACATCAAATTCTATACAAACCAAATATAATCCAACCCAAAATAATAATTCCATACAAACAGATAATCATACAAAAATGATGTCCTCTGTATACAAAAACGAAATATCCACTAGTAATCTATACCACCAAAAAATAACTTCGTCTCTGTTGGATCAACAACTATTGTAGTAACTGGTAGTGGAAAATCTCGAGTTTGTAAAAGTCTTCCAATAACAAGGTCCCATACCTACAATACGAAAATAAGTCATTTCGAGAAACAAAAATACTCATGTTAGGAAGATATTATTATAAAACATTTAACATAATTAAGTAACCTTGCATGTGCCATCGAGGGAGCTTGATAAAAAAAATTGAACTTGAGCTTGATAAAACATTTAACAAAAATACTCATGCTAGGAAGATATTATAAAGAGCTTTTTCTTTGTCAATACATGGACTGGACTTTTTCATTAACTAGTTGGACGCCCACGCGTGATTATTGGCTAGGAATAAAGCTATGGTGATTGTGCTATCGTTACACAAAGACGCGACACATTGTCATTAAATTCTATAAACTTTATTTTATGAATTGAAATGGCAAGTAAAATTGTCAAATATTGAATTAGAAAACATGATTTAAGAATTGTGGATCATTCATAGGCAAAAATAAAGCGAATACGTTGGCCATCTTAATTATATATGCTACTATGCTAGTTATCTGCACTGGAGTCAAATTTTTGAGCATTTGAACTTAATTATAGCGGAAATTGTTTCTCAATGTTCCGAATTTTGATGTACATTATTTGTCCCTAATTGAGGGCACAAAATGATAGTTTAGGGGGTCTCCACACAAAACAAAGGCATCATAGGTTATTGTTAAGTCAAAAAACAGAGCTACAATTATTAAATCATATAACTCACCATCTTAGTCTCACCTGGTTTAGTATAAAGCCATGGGGAGAATAAGGAATACTACTGTCTGATGCAGTTTGATCTGAACCAACTGCTAGTGAACATGCACAATTTCATGAGCACGGATATGCAAGACAAAGCAGCAGCAGTGAAACAAAGATTGCTCCTTAAACCCAGCCCAAGTCAATCTTTAAAATTAAAATGGAAAAAAAAAATAGAGCCTTAAGATTGCTCATTCAGTCAAAGAAGAATAAATTGAGCTAATGAGGATATATTGAGACTAAAAAGACCTCTAATAGAAGACAATCCTTGGCTAGCTTATAATTGCTATCAGCATGATTCTTAGCCACCACTCTTGTTTGCCCAAAATATGTACCACTTTGCCCAATCATCAGTGTCGTTATAAAGAGCTCCATATAGTTTTATGGTCCTAACCATATGTGTGGGTCAATTTCCAACCACATTGCCAACTTAGTACTCAACTGGAGAACACCGACAGAATAGATGACACATGTTTGACTTGCAACAGAAAGAAGAGTCTTCGGCGGTGGCTCGTCCACCCGGGGGTACTCCGATGATCAAGTCAGTACTCCATATCTCTCAAAAATAATCAATAGTATTTAACTCACTAGACAGAATATCAAAAGCATCCCTTAGACCCATGAGGGTGCCTCTCTTTTATAGCCAACACAATCCTAGTCCCAATAGGAGCCTAGCCCTAATGGACTTAGGATTACTGCTAATCTAGGACTCCCAGTGGGATTAGGATAAACTTTCTAAGAGTCTTATCTTTACCCAAACTGAAGTCTTCTCCCAATCTAGGACTCTTGTCCCATATCCGCTTATCTCGGATTCTGGTATCCTCGCAGATAACCTCGGCCTAGCCAAGATAACCTCGGCATCATGACCAGGACATGTGGCACCTCGGCTGACACGTCGGCGTCACCTTGGCCACATGTTGGTGCTCAGAAAATATATCCCCACAACTGCCCCTAGGTTCTATTACCTCGGCATTCTGAGGTGATGGAACCTATATCGGTAGTTTCCAGTATGTCGACTTAAAGTATCGCAGCCGAGATCATCATTAAGGCCGACATGTCTCTTTAAAGAACAAGAATTCCAAGAACCCGTTCACGCGTATGAGCTGTCATACATAATCTTGGTTTAACTTTAACTTGTAAACTTTTCTCAAGTTTCAACAAGTGTTAAACAATAATCTCGGTTTAACTTCAACTTGTAAATTGCTACAAATTTCAACAAGTGTTAAACATCATCTCGGTTTAACTTCAACTTGTAAATTGCTACAAATTTCAACAAGTGTTAAACATAACATCGGTTTCACTTCAACTTGTAAATTGCTACAAATTTTAACAAGTGTTAAACATCATTTCGGTTTAACTTCAACTTGTAAATTGCTACAAATTTCAACAAGTGTTAAACATCATCTCGGTTTAACTTCAATTTGTAAATTGCTACAAATTTCAACAAGTGTTAAACATAATATCGGTTTAACTTCAACTTATAATTTGCTACAAATTTCAACAAGTGTTAAACATCATCTCGGTTTAACTTCAACTTGTAAATTCCTACAAATTTCAACAAGTGTTAAACATCATTTATAACTCTCTGCCCCCTAATGTGGACTTATGTTCACATTAAGCTTGTGCATGTGATCTTGTTCGTCGAAGTTGGTTTCAAGCCGAGGTTGTTAGCCTTGATTTCTCTGTTGATCTTACTTGGTTTCAACCTGAGTTTGATTCTCAGCCTCGCATCGGCGAGCCATTTTTCTTCTTGGACTTAAGTGTCGAGATCTTGTCTTCTGGAATCTTGGATCTACTCACTCAGATTGAGTTTTTCTCTTCTCGGACCTATTCATCCAGGCCGAGATCATGTCTTCTGGAATCTTGGATCTGCTCACTCAGGTTGAGCTCTTCTCTTCTCGGACCTACTTATTTAGGTCGAGATCTTGTCTTTCAGGATCTGGGGTCTGGGGCCTGAAATCCAAGATCTGCTCACTTAGGCTGAGCTCTTCTATACTTGAATGTCATCTCCTTGGGAGCGCTCATGCCCCCTGTCTTCGCGTCCCTTCTGGAAGGGTCTTCATTCCGTTTATGTCGACAGACTCTCCATCTTCGCTAAACTCGTCATTTTTCAACACGTTGATCTTGTAAGGTGATGGCCATCTATTCTCTTTTCTTTTCCACAAACGGCGCCAAATTGTGTGGATCAATTTCCGACCACACTACCAACTTAATACTCAACTGGAGAACACCAGCAGAATAGATGGCACCTGTCTGACTTGCAATAGAAAGAAGAGTCTTCGGCGGTGGCTCGTCCACCCGAGGGTACTCCGACGATCAAGTCAGTACTCCGTATCTCTCAAAGATAATCAATAGTATTTAACTCACTAGACAGAATATCAAAAGCATCCCTTAGACCCATGAGGGTGCCTCTCTTTTATAGCCAACACAATCCTAGTCCCAATAGGAGCCTAGCCCTGATGGACTTAGGATTACTGCTAATCTAGGACTCCCAGTGGGATTAGGATAAACTCTCTAAGAGTCTTATCTTTACCCAAACTGAAGTCTTCTCCCAATCTAGAACTCTTGTCCCATATCCGCTTATCTCGGATTCCGGTATCCTTACAGATAACCTCGGCCTAGCCGAGATAACCTCGACATCATGACCAGGACATGTGGCACCTCGACTGACACATCGGTGTCACCTTGGCCACGTGTTGGTGCTCAGAAAATATATCCCCACACCATATATACAAACCAAACTCATAAGACCACAAAAAAGAAAACCATCAAACTCTAGAAAGATTCTGTCAAATTTGTCCCAAGCTAATCCAAACTCATAACCACAATATAGTCTGCCAAATCTGTCCTAAGCTCATCCAAACTGTCCTGAATCCTCAACTCCCCTCTATCTTTACTAACCCTTGAAAGAGTTTAGCTTATTTCTAATGACTTATGATAAAGATGGGAAAAAAATATATTTTGTAGGATGAAGTGAGGGCAAAGTTACGAAAGAAAGATCAAACAATTGCAAAAAAATTAGAAAGAGCATACCTGATTCAGAATCAACACACCACAGGATTTTGAAATTGATTTGGTAAAATAAGAAACCAATGGATACTTTAGATCACGGAGCCTCCCAGATTTTCTATCTGCTTGGACCCATGCAAATTGGGAAAACTACAGAAAGAATAACATAAAATCATCATGATTCACAATGCAAATTAAGATTTCCTAAAATGACAGCAACCAACAGGAAAATGGAACAACTACATAGTTAGTGGAACAACAGATAATCTCAACTTACTGAACCAAAAATGCTCTACTTGTCTCACTTCAAAAAGGACCATTGTGTAATTAATTATTGAAGAAACTCTGGACTTTGGTTTTCTACTCTCTCCTCTAAAAAGGTAAAGGATGAAGGACCCTTCAAAACAAAACCAGACACTCTTCCTGACCCCTTCCCTAGCAACCATAACCAAGGCCCATCAAATTAAGCCATCCTCCTCATATCCTAACAAAGCTGGGTCAGCAAAGAATAGAAAAAGAAAATAATATGGCACATAATATATAACCAATTATTGAGAAAAAGAAGACAGAAAAATTAAGGGTGGAGCAAGCCAAACCAAAGAACAAATGTGGTGATTGATGGCTAATTGATGAAAATGGACATGACTGTGGCAACGATTTGTATGGCAACAAATATTAGGACTTCGAGATGATGTTAAAGATCACAATGAGTGGAGTGTAGCTTTGTTAATAACTGGAGCTTTGTTAATAATTGGGAATCAAATCATTACATATGCAAACGTGAATGGAGTGTATGATAAGTGGGCAACTATTGATAGATAAAGGAATAAAAATATGTAACTTTTGTTGTCTCTACATATACATCATTGGATTTTTACTTGGATTGAGTCTGAGATTGAGACTTTAATTCGGCAAACTCTTATTTGAGAATGATTAGTGGAAAAACTCTCTTCTTTTTTTTTTTTCTTTTTTTTAATGTATTTATTTAAGGTTTAAGGTTTAATTACATTTATCAATTAAACACAATATTAAACGGTCTCACATCGATTAGTGAATTTCCCGTACATATCTTGTGCTTTAGTTACCATATTTATTGGTTATATATTGTTAATTAAAAAAAAAAATCAAATTAGCCATCCTAAGAGGCAAAGGGTCTCCGACTGTCCGAAAGTATACAACAATTGATTTAATTATGTGTAAAATATCGAGACATTCAAAACACTAATTGACAACAAATTTTAACAGTATAAGATAAGCAACAAAGGCAGAAAAAAAGTAGACATGTTGTGGAAGCTTTAACTCTTTAAATAGGACTTTGAAGAGAAAACCATGACGACTTTATGAAATCTAGCTTACCTTGCCTTGTTCCTTCTTTTTTTTTCTTTATTATTCATAGACCCTGTATGAAATTTGCAAGAACTATAGAGTCAGCATGATTTTCATAGGTAAAGAATTAAAGCAAAGTTGTCTCAAGCCAAATATCATACACCTCAAAGGCATGGCCAATTGTGCTACATACTCAAGAAAAACTACTCAAAATTGTACCCAAAATTTAAACATTTGGACAAGCACCCAACAAAGATTGTACCTCACTTCAAGTTTTGAAACACCTTACTACAACAAAAGTTAAACCTGTACATGGTATACTTATTTAAATTAGAGATGAACTTTGCCTCTTCTCTTACAATCACATGGAATAGACTAAAAGCAGAGGATTTGGCTTTTTTTTATTAATTACCTTAACATGGTTGTAATATCCTTTAACAACAGGTGTTAAGTATTGCCCTTTATTTCTAGTTCACTTCACATATTGTTTCCATGTGCCGAAGCTATCATAGTTGCTCACTAAACTCAACACAAGGTTTGATTCCATACCTTTTGGCCTCAACTACAACAAAATCCAACCAACCTATTGAAACCAACAAAAGGAATAAGAGGCCAGTAGGAGAAAGATAAAAACACACCACCACTTAAAACATAATAAGTTTTCTTATGGGCATATCATCAAACACATGGTGTACAAAGTTTTTCTATACTAACAAACACCAAGACATGAACATTGGCAAACCTAAAAAATTGAAAACTATAAGATGTAAAACTGCCTCCCTGCACCACATACACACAAATTGATATAGACAAAGATATTGATGAGTAGGAATAGATGATTCAACTAACTAGAAAAAAAAAAATCAAATTTATTTTTCTGAAAGTGATGGCGCTTCATTTCATTGGGCAATATTATAATTTCATAGAAATTATAATTTCGAAAATCAAACCCATAAAACGAAAATCAAACCCATTTTCGACATGAAGAATATCATAATTTCATAGAAATCAAACACTTCAACCAAACCCATTATCGAAATCAACACAAAATTAAACTAAAAAAATCATATAAACCTTAGATAAAGTGTGAGAAATGGGGAAATAGGGGAAGGGAGAAAGGGAGAGAGAGAAATAGAGAGAGAGGGAATGGCTTGACACAGAGAGAGACCCCCAGGTCGACAACGAGGGAGAGGACCGAACCTGACAGTGACAAACCTGTGATTTGCGGTAGTGTTGGTGGTGATTTCGGCGATGGCGGTGGCGACGTGCGACGATAGCGGTGCCGACGTGCGACGATGGGGATGGACGGTGCCCAAGGACAGTGGTAGTGACAGTCGGTGGTGAGAGAGAGAGGCAAAGGGAGAACCGCTGAAGAAAGAGAGAAGAGGTGCTTGTTTGTGGTTTGGAAACCAAAATATATATATTACACCATTGGCGACTAAAAGTTTTTAGTCGCCGAAAGTATTTCATAAATCCTTCCAAACTATTTAAAATCTCTCTCTCCAATAATTTTAGTTCTTTGGTGACTAAAATTATTTTTCGTCGCTAAACATAAACTTTTGGTTACTAAAATTTTGGTCGTCAAAGGTAAAAAATAATTTTTAATTTTCCAATCGGCGACTAAAGCGCTTTGGTAGAGAAATCTCTACCTACGGTGACTAAAATTATTTTTCGTCGCTGAAAATAAACTTTTGGAGACTAAAATTTTAGTCACCAATAAAAAATAATTTTTTATTTTCCAATCGGCGACTAAAGCGTTTTAGTAGCCAAATCTTTACCTATGGCGACTAAATTTTTTTTTTTTTGTCGCCAATTCTGGCATTTTTGGCGACTAAATTTTTTTTTAGTCGCCAATAAACAATATACGCCGACTAAAAAAAATTAGTAGCTAAAAATTTAACTCTTGCCGACTAAAAAAAATTTTAGTCGCCATTTCTACAACTTTTGGTGACTAAATTTTTTTTAGTTGCCAATTTTGGTCGCCAAAGGTGCAATTTGTTGTAGTGTAGGGTGGCTGTGTTATTAACTTTGGTAGTTGGTTGTTGGCAAGCAGAGATTGGCAAGCAGATATTGATTTTTTTGGCTCTCCCGTTTGAGTATAAATTGGGAAGAGCTGTGAGCTGAGAGATAGTAGAGTGTGAAAAAAAGAGAGAGTTGTGAAGTGTTGTGAGTTGAGTTAAGAGAGTGAGCTCCTCCTCCTCTGTTTTGTATTTTACACAGTTTATAGTGCATTCTCATTTCTCCTCCTGTAGATGTAGGCATTGGGCCGAACTACGTAAAGATTTGTGTCTCATTTGTGTGTGTGATTGTTTGTGAGTCATTTTTTGGGTGTCCTTAATCCTAACAAAGTGGTATCAAAGCTGGTTGTGTGTTTTTTGAAAAAATAGAGTGCGATTTTTAGAATTGCCCAGAAATCAAAGTGCTCGAAATCCACTTTTGATCACACCAGGTGAAAGTTCTTTGACGAGCCAAGCCTAGAGGAACAAACCGCGTCGAAAAAGGACACCGGACAAGGCCGCACGTGCCTTCACGCGCCATCTGATGCTGTGACCACACGCCGCAACGCGCTACATGCGTATGTAGACACCCCATTTTGACCTATCCTAAGACTTGGGCATTTTAGTTTGACCATCCTCACTAGAAAAATCAAATTGAAATTGTAATCCCAAACCTCACCCATATTGGCCATCACTAATTTGTAGTATTTTATAATTTTCTATAATTTGGTGTGGTGATACATATTTTAAATGTTTTGTTTGGATATTTGATAAAATGAAAATGATAAAAAAAAATATAAAAAGAAAAACAGAAATAAAACATAAAAAAAAAGAAAGAAAAGAAAATCAACAAAAAGAAAAAAAGTGGGTGGAAGATGGAATGAGGCAGTGGTGGAGTATTTTTTTAAAACAGAAAGTGGAGTGGGTGATATAAAAAAAGAAAAGAGAATCAACATAAGGGGCTAGTGGTCACGTGGGTGATAAGAAAAGAGGGAGTGGCCTCGTGGGTGAGAAAACAAGAGTCGAGAGATAATATTTTTTTAGAGAGAAAAATAGGGTAGACAGACAGCATTTGTTGAAAAACAAAGAGAGTATAAGAAAAAGAAAAGGGAGAGACACCACAGACGGAGACAACACCCAAAGGGCTCTCTCTTCTCTCTCTAACATTTTCTCTCTTTGATGCATACAGACCCAACCATAGAGAACCCACTGAAAATAGGGGGGGAGCACAGCACAGAGACACCGATGCACAGATGCATGGCACATGCAACACACACACACTGCCACTGACACACACACCACTGTAACATGTCTGCGAGGGACCTTGCTACAGTTCAGACTCGATTTGTGTCACGGTTCTTAATCTTGAACCAAAGAGTCCAAATCCGGCAAATCGTTTTGAGAAAATAGATTTTGAAAGAAGTGCCAAACATGGACTGATTTTCCAGATACAGAGTCGCCACCTAAATATTTTTAATGGGGAAATTTAGGAAACCCTGACTCAGTGCCAAAGGCCACGTGTCCGTCATCACCAAAGTTGTCTCGGCTCGGGAACTTGGGTACGATTGGGGAAGGTCAGCTATGAGCACCCCCTCTCGCCTGATCCGAAGATCGGCCTCTACTAACCATGATATCCTGTTTTGAAAACGTTATGCGTTCTTATTCCGATTAATTAGCTAGAATTACTATGTTATGCGCACAGCAAAACAAGTATAGACTAGATCGCCTAATTTGGAACAAAGCATTGCATATCCGTTTGTTTGGAAAATGGTTTGGAATTTGCTACTCGCAAGTAGGCTAAAATACGGATTTCAATGCGTTGTTCTAACTCGAACAATCCAACCTTCACCCACAGGCATTCAGGCAGTTTATCACATAAGCATTTAGCCACATGGTAAGCATGCTGTCATGTTAACATTCACACTCATGCGAGATGCTAAAGCATAAAATACTTACAAAGTACTCTATGCCAAAACAAGAACATGTTAGCAATCATGCATGATCCAAGTCCATGTTAAGTGGCTAATGCGATACATACAGAATGTCACTAGAATAGGCTCGGCTAATCTAGAGATGGCATGTGAGAATGCACAGATAGCATGTATTCAAGTTAGATTTGAAATACTTATGTAGTTAGCATGATGCGTCGAGCCCAGTGCATGCAATACTGATGAATGATGCACGCATGCATAGCATAAGGTATGCTAAATTGAACATGACCTAATACTAACCATCAAAGCAGGTAAGTAAAAGGGAGAAAGAAGTGAGGGTTGGAAGACATGCACACACGCACCCACACTTATTACAAATTTGCCCTCGCCCGGAGGGACCAAAAGAATAATACAATTAATTAACCTACAAGCTAATTAATATTACAAACCATTGAATTAATTAAGCAAATTAATTAATCTAAGAAAGCAGTAAACAGCAACCTCGGGGAGAGGGTTCAATGCATGCGCGCTTGGTTTTGCTCAGAAATCCGCCACCATGCTCAAGTTGCCTCTGTTTTCCTTGCTCTGCTCCTCTGATAGCTGCCAAAGTCCCAGGGTTTGCTTTCTGGATGCTAAGGAACACCACCGGCTGAAGGAGAACACCACCGGCCATAGAGAATGGTCACCGGCCACAAATTTAATCCATCGGCCAACAATGATGGCCGGTCGGCACTGAAGATAGCCGGCCGGCCAAATCTTCCTGCTGGATCTGTGTTTGACAGCAGCAGAGGGCAAGACTTGGCATGGCAATGCATTTCAAGCAATGTATGCACCAATCACATCCCTTATCATGTTTATGACTCAAAGGGACATGGGCCTCGATTCTCGGACCACCAATCATGCATTTCCACGCATGATGGCCTAAAGAATCAAGTGTGCATTTTAACATGGAATGCAATGCACATAATCAAACAATGGGGCTTAACCTCTATCACAAGTAATTCAAGAGGCCAAGCATGCATGCCAATGTAATACAATCCTAAGCATGTTGACTAGTATGCAACATGGATAACGCAAGCAAGCATACAAGGCATGTGACAACGTGTGAGGAGGGTCTTACACTGACTTGGACAGCTCTATGCTAAGCCCAAAACAGTGGCCATTGCTATAGAAATGAGGGCCAACACACACACACACATGCACATGTTAATGAGCCTACACTTAAGCACAAATAAGCAACTTCTAAGCACACTTAAAAGAGACTAAACATGGACTAATGGCGTGCACATGAGCTCTGAAAATCATGCTAAAATGGTGCCAAACCAAATGAACAAGACAAGCATGGGATGCAATTAAGGTCCAAATACTTGGGGCAAGCCAAGAAGACTTAAACCATGACTAAGTTAACCAAGCCTTACAAGGCCAAGAGGACTTAAAATAGGTTCAAGGCAGACCTAGACAATACCAAAGGAACACCTAGATGGCATCTATATGACTCAAATCTAAAAGCATGTGTAATGGCCCACAACATGGAGCATACAACACAAGCTCCCAAAGCATCAAAGAAGCATCAAAGGCAAGCGTATGAACATACTATGAGATCTGAAACAACATGCCAAGTGGTTCCAAACCACTGAAATGATGCAAGCAATGCATGCTAGAGAGGCCAAAGCTTAGGGCATACAAGAGAGATTACATGGTGGCTATATAAAGCAAGGCATGAATGACTCAAATGACCTAAAACAGTCCCTTAGCACATCAAAACATACATATAAGCTTCACAAAGCTTGGCCGAAATGCAAAAGCATGGTAGTCAAAATGCTAAGCATGTATTGAGGCATATCATGGCATTACAAGGCATATATGCTAAACAAGCATGGTGTACCAAAACCAACATACAACAATGCTATATTATGACATAATAAGCATGAAAAATAGCTAAGGCATGGTCAACATACACTTAAACACGGTGCTCCCTCAAGAGGCAAAAATGGTCCTTTTCAAGGACAACAAGGAGAGGGGGTGACCCTCTCCTCCCTAGGACCTCAAGGCACCATCTTTACCTCTGAAATCCCTCAAGATTTCAGTGGTGAGGAGGCCCAAACTCAATGGTCCCGGAGCTCACTCAAAATGGCACAAAATGGGGCCTTACAAGGCTTAAGAGGGGTCAAACAACCCCAAAGCTTAAAGAAACCTTAATAAACTATTTAGAGCACTAAAAAATAGAACTTTTATATGTTATACACAAAGCTCAAAAACAGTTGTAAGGTAGGTAAAAATACAATGCAAAAATGGGGATTAAAGGGGCGAACTTCTTACCCTTGAAGACCCTCTTCACCAATGGTGGACCAGCTGGTTCTTTAGGTTGAAATCAGCTCCAAAACTCCGAAAATAACCCTCAAAGGCCTCAGCTCCAAGGGATGGTGTGATGGTGGGTGTTTGTGTGCAAAACCAAGGCAAAACACACACAAAACACAAGAAAGAGAGAGAGATAGAGATAGAGGATGTATGTAAACCCTAACCCTAAAGCTCAAGCTTTGAAAATGTTGTCTAAAAATCTCTAACCTTCTACAAGAGAGAAGACCCTCTCTTTTATAGAGCTTTTGTCTTGTAAGCTTACAAGACAAGCCTCTAAAGAGAGAGATCCCTCCATACACGTGTATGGAGGGGAGCCAAGCGCATGCTAGCTGTGTCAAAATATCTGCAAAAGCAGATGCACAGTAGTCGGCCGGCCAAAAGTGCAATTGACCAAAAAAAGATAGCCGGCCGGCCATCTATAGTGCCGGCCGGCCAAATATTTGGCCAATGGCAACAAAACACAGCCGGTGGCCTCAAGCCATGGCCGGTGGAGTGTGGGGATGGCCCACAAGCCATTCCCTGCCCCTCCAAGGCAAAACACAAGTGTTTGGTGCAAAACCAGACACAAAAGAGTCGAGTCGAGAGATCCTGAGGCAAGGCGCGTAGCCAAAACCTCCAAGAACTCAAGACGAACACAAACATGGATGATCACCAAGTGTTCAAGCGGTGACGTCCAAGTATTGAGAATGGTCAAAAATGGGGTGTCTACCACGGATACACATCACATGCACACCGTTCACACACTCATCACATATACACAGCACAGGACACACAAAACCAGCTGATCTCTCTCTCCCTCTCGGCACCTTTCCCTCTCTCTCGGTAACTTTGAGTTTTGAAATGTAAAGACACACAAGACATCACACAACACACAGACACACACGGTTTTGAGGGAAGATCCATACACATCACACTACCATACACTGAGTTTCAACACCATTCACACACCACTCATACACACACCATACCCAGCACACACATGCATTAGCTCTCTCGCTCCCTCGGGTGAGAAGAGATGGAGATAACAGCATTGTTTTAGGGAAGATACACACACAGTTTGGGTGAGGGAGAAGGAGACACAAATACACGGCACACACTGTGCTTCACACAACACACACAACACACACACACGAATCAACCTCTCTCTTTCTCTCTCTCTCTCTCTCTCTCAAATTTCTCACCATCACTCTCAAGCACACTTGTTGCAATCAACAAAAGCACCACCGCGAAGCTCTCCTCCACCGCCTCCGATCTCTGCCGCAGCACCACCAACTCTGCCAAGGCCGATGCTACAGTTTCTGGTAGAGTTCGAGTTACTTTCCTAGAGAGAGATGGCTAGAGACATGGTGGTGAAAATGGGTCAATGGCAGAAAAGGAAGTGAAGAACAATCATAGGTGTTGCAAAGGTGGGCCCTTCCATGGATGCTTAACGTGGGTTTACTTGGGCTGAGGTTTGTGCATATTATCATATGCTGGTGAGTAGCAAATGGGGTGAATGGGCCCACGGTAATTTTATTAAATTATGGGCTGGTATTGAGTTTGGCTACATGGGCTTGTTATATGAATTTGGGCAAATTCTTTGCTAGTGCCACGTGTTGGAATTATAAAATCATTTGAGATCATGCGTTGATGCTGATGAGGTGGGGGGCTCCATTGAAGATGAATTTACATGGGCTGAGTGGTCGGGGTTTTAAAACTTTTATTTTGAGTTTGAGTGTTTTGTGAGGTTTCATTTTATTTTTATCTCCTCTCTCCCTCATTTGGATTTGTAATATTCAAAGTGTTGTAATAATCCCCCACCCCGCTTCTTTCTATTCCATTCTTTAATCACTTTCCCTAACCGTACATATGTATATATTTGACATGCCATGCATATCCATGCTTTACATTCATGTCTCATGCATTAAGATTCGGCTAAATTTACATGTGTGGATTTAATCAATTCTTCTGTGATTCTATGCGCTATCGTATGTTTTGAGATGATTCACATGCCATATTCTAGAAGCCGAATCTTTAGAAGCATTCTTATGTATGTATTGCATTAGGATTTTGTATATAAGATCATGCATATTTTACTAACTTTTTTTGTAGTTGTTCGAGGGATGTCAGTAAATCTGTGAGTTTTTATGCTTTAGCATCCCATTTGTTTGTGTTTTTCTTGCTATGTGTTAGCATTCTACCATGAGGTTAATTGCTTAAATGATGAACTGTTTGAATGCTTATGGATGAAGGCTTGTTGCTTGAATTGGAATGATTCGATGAATGTACGTTTAAGCCTACTTTGTGGTGACAAATTCACAAACTCTAAGCCCACTTGAGGTGGCAAATTCAAACCCTTTTCAAAAAACAAACATGAAATTGAATTGTTCCAATTTGAGCAAACCAGTCTATACTTGTATGCTTCACATAGTAAATTTTAGGATTTATTCAATAATCAGAACATGAACATATAAAGAAAATAAAAAGTCATATCATGGTTTAGTAGAGGCCGATCTTTTGATCGGGTGAGTGGGGGTGCTCATTATTGACCTTCCCCTCCCATACCTAAGGTTCCGAGCCAAGCATCCTTGGTTACGACGAACAGTGGCCTTGGCACTGAGTCATGGGTTTCCTAATTTTTCAAAATATTAGGTGGCGACTCTGAGATCTGATGACACAGTCCATTTTTGACAAAATTGCAATAAAATGGATTTTTAATAAAAGTTGCCAAATCTGGACTCTCATCTATGTTTCACATTGCACTCGTGAGGCTAGATCAAAGAGATCTCGAGAGTCAGAACTATTTAACGCGCGCGGGTATCCCCTAGGCATGTTACAGCGTAGCATGCATCTTCCTCGTTTTTCCAGTTGCTAACCTCATCTCCTCACCGGTCGTTGATGTCATCCAACTTGTGCCGACCTGAGTTGACTCGTGCCAACCCACATTGACCAAGCCAACCCAAAGCCAAGCCGCATTGACCAGAGCCGAGCAGTTTTGACCACGTCGTTAATCGAGTCGCTGACCAAGCCGCGCCACCAAGCCACTGATGTCAGCCTGACGCCAGCCGAACCAGAGGAATTATCCGGTGCTTCTCAGGCATACCAGATTCTGTCGATCTGAACCGTTCAACTTGTTTTGCCTTGATCTGAGCCATTTTGAGTTCGTTTTTACAATCCAATAGTAGTTTCCAACTATTTGGAATATTTCAGATACATCCGTACGGTCAAATTTTACAAATCAAATTTCAAAAATTTACAGTTTTTATTTTGGCAATCCGAAGTGCTTTTGCGACTAATTTGATCAATTCGGACTCAACAACGAAGTCTGATTTTTTAGACAAAAATCAGTTTCTGTAGAGACAATTATTAATGGAGGAATCAACATCGAATTTGGGATCCATGATCAAGCTGAATGCTTCTAACTATGCAATTTGGAAACCCAGAATGGAGGATGTCTTGTACTGCTGAGATTTGTTTGACCCCATTGAGCTAAATGGAGTTAAACTAGTTACAGAGAAGGATGAAGACTGGAAGCGGAAGAATCGAAAGACCATTGGTCAGATCAGACAATGGATCGATCATAGTGTCTTCCACCATGTCACCCAAGAGACTGATGCCCATGCTCTTTAAAAAAAATTAGAAAGCATTTACTAGTAGAAGATTGCTCGAAATAAGGCCCTCCTAATGAGAAGGCTTGTAAATTTGAAGCTAAAAGGTGGTGTCTCTGCTGCAAAACACACCAGTGAGTTCCAAAATCTGGTGAACCAACTAGCAACTATCAAAATGAAGCTGGATGATGAGATGCATGCCCTATTGGTGCTCAGCTTCTTGCCAGATAGTTGGGAGACATTGGTGGTGTCCTTCAACAACTCTGCACTTGAAGGAAGACTGACCACGAACATGGTCACAGATGCTTTATTTAGTGAAGAGGCAAGAAAGAAAGACATGTGAGGCTATCAGTCACATGCCTTCATCATAGAAAATAAAGGTAGAGGCAGAGACAAAGGAAGAAGCAAAAGTAAAGGACGCAATAGAGGAAGATCTCAAGACAGAGCGAAGTCCAGAGAAAGTACGAGCTGACAAGGTTCAAGTGTTACCATTGTGGCTAGGAGAGTCACATAAAGAAATATTGCTATGCCTTGAAGGGAGAACAAAAACAAGGCAATAGACAGCCAAAGACTGAAGATGGGAACACTGTAGTTACTATCTCAGAGGATATTGCATTATTCTCTGTTAAAGAAGAATAATGCCTCTATATGTCAGACAACGACACCAAGTGGATGGTAGATATAGCAGCTTCCTACCACGCTACACCCCGAAAGGAGTTCTTCAGTACGTACTAAGCTGGAGATTTTGGAACAGTGAAAATGGTAACTCCAGTTTTTCAAAGATTATGGAAATTGGTAATGTCCGCATCCAAACCAAAGTTGGGTGCACGATGGTGTTAAAAGATTTCAGGCATGTTCCCGATTTGCGCTTAAATCTTATTTCAAGGATAGCCTTAGATTGATAAGGCTATGAGAACTACTTCAGCAAAGGCATATGGAAATTGAAGAAGGGATCTCTAGTGGTAGCTAGGGGAAAAACAACTGGTACATTGTACAAGACTCATGTAAATGTGATTTCAGATAGCCTCAACGCAGCAGAAGATGAAGCATCACCAAATTTGTGGCATAAAAGACTGGGTCACATGAGTGAGAAAGGGTTGCAGATTTTAGCAAAGAAGTCTCTTATTCCCTTTGCCAAAGATGCAAAATTGAATCCTTCTGACAACTGCTTTTTTGGGAAGCATTATAGAGTCATTTTTCACTCGTCATCCAGAAGACAATCAGAGTCATTGAGCAGAGTATACTCTAATGTATGTGGTCCTGTAGAAGTGGAATCTTTGGGTGGCAGAAAATACTTCCTGACATTTATTGATGATGCATCACGGAAGGTATGGGTCTATGTCCTAGAGACCAAAGCTGAGGTGTTCTAGCATTTTTAGACATTTCATGCCATGGTAGAAAGAGAGATCGGAAAGAAGCTGAAGTGTCTCTGAACAGACAATGGAGATGAGTACACGTCAAAGGAGTTTGAAGCCTACTGTGTTACTTGCGGCATCCGGCACAAGATGACTATTCCTAGAACCCCACAACATAATGGTGTAGCCGAAAGAATGAACCGGACCATTGTGGAGAAGGTCAGATGTATGCTCAAAATGGAAAAGTTGCCAAAGCCATTTTGGGAAGAAGTTGTTCGTGTTGCCTGTTATCTGATTAACAGATTGCCATCCGTTCCACTAAATTTTAAAATTCCAAAAAAAGTATGGTCTAGAAGGGAGATTTCTTACTCTCACTTGAGAGTGTTTGGGTGCAAAGCATTTGCACATGTATCCAAGGAGCATAGACAGTAGCTGGATAATAAAGCCACTCCATGCATCTTTATTGGCGATAGAGATGAAGAATTTAGATACAGATTATGGGATCTGAAAAACAATAAGGTCATTCGAAGCCGAGATGTGGTATTTCAAGGAGGCCAGACCTTAGAAGACTTTGGGCAACTAGCCAAACCCAAAGTTGATGATGTTTCAGAGATTATTCTAAACCCTGCACCATCACAGTATGCCACTAATGAAGAAGAGCTACCGCAGCATGCAGCCAATGATATAGAGTTGTAGAATGGTTTTCCAGAAGAAGAGGGTGTTAAGCAGGGAGAGCCACAACCCCCTCTCTTAGAGACTATTGGTCCACAGTTACGAAGATCAACAAGAAAGCCTAAGTCATCATCAAAATACCCTACTTTTGAGTATATTTTGCTTACTAATGAAGGGGAGCCAGAAAGTTTTCAAGAAGCTCAAAATCATAAGGAGAAGAGTAGCTAGCAGCAAGCTATGCAAGAAGAGATGCGCCTTGCGTAAAAATCGACTTATGATTTGGTAAAACTTTTCCAAGGTCGAAAAGCACTGAAGAAAAAATGGGTGTTCAAGTTGAAGAAAGATGGTAGCAGAAAGCTAGCCAAGTATAAGGCTCAATTGGTTGTCAAAGGTTTTGGGCAGAAGAAAGGTATTGATTTTGATAAAATCTTCTCGCTAGCTGTGAAAATGACATCTATTCGAGTAGTTTTGGGACTAGCAGCCAGTTTGAATTTGGAACTTGAACAAATAGATATGAAGACGGTATTTCTCCATGGTAATTTGGAGGAAGAAATTTACATGGAGCAACCAGAAGGTTTTAAAGCAAAAAGGAAAGAAAACTTAGTTTGCAGATTGAAGAAGAGTCTCTACGGCCTCAAACAAGTACCGAGACAGTGGTACAAGAAGTTTGACTCATTCATAGTGGGTCACGAGTACAAGAGAACTGCTGCAGACCAATGTGTATATGTTAGGAAATTTTCAGGTGGAAACTTCATCATACTCCTACTCTATGTTGATGACATGCTGATTGTTGGACAGGATGCCACAGCAATTAGATCACTTAAGAAGGAGTTATCATAATCCTTTAACATGAAGGACCTAGGCCCTGCACAGCAAATTTTGGATATGAAAATTATACGTGACAGAAAAGCCAAGAAGTTGTGGTTGTCATAGAAGAAGTATGTTGAACGGGTGGTTGAAAAGTTCAATATGCAAGATGCCAAGCTAGTCAGTACTCCGCTGGCTAATTATTTCAAGTTGAGCAAGAGTTCCTGTCCCTCATCTACAAATGAAAGAGAAGAGATGGAAGCAATTCCCTACTCATCTGCAGTAGGGAGTTTGATGTATGTAATGGTGTCTACCCAACCAAATATTGCTCATGCTATTAGAGTTGTAAGCAAATTTCTTTCCAATCCAGGGAAAGAGCATTGGAAGTAGTCAAGTAGATTATGAGTTACTTTAAGGATACATCTAAAATGTATTTGTGCTTTGGAGGAGCAAAACCAATCTTGGAAGGTTATACAGATTTAGATATGACAATTGATCTTGATGGTAGAAAATCTACATCAGGATTTCTGTTTACTTTTGCAGGGGAGTTGTATCTTGGTAGTCCAAGCTGCAGAAGTGTGTTTTTTTATTCAAACCCGAGGCAGAATATATTGCCACAACGGAAGCTGGAAAAGAGATGTTGTGGTTGAAGCGGTTTCTCCAAGAACTGGGACTAAAGCAAGACAAGTTCACGGTACATTGTGATAGCCAAAGTGCCATAGACCTGAGTAAGAATTCTATGTACCATTCTCGCATGAAGCACATTGATGTTTAGCATCATTGGATACACGAAGTGATGGAAAAGAAGTTATTGGAACTGGTCAAGATCCACACAGATAAGAATCCAGCTGACATACTTACAAAGGTGGTCTCGAGAGACAAGCTCGAAGTATGCAGGAGGACAATTGTTGCGTATCCACACCAAGCATCAAAAATGGGGGCTACAGACTTCTTAAAGTTTTTCCAACCTAGGGTGATTGTGTTATTAACTTTGGTAGTTGGTTGTTGGCAAGCAGAGGTTGGCAAGTAGATATTAATTTTTTTGGCTCTCCTGTTTGTGTATAAATTGGGAAGAGTTATGAGCTAAGAGATAGTAGAGTGTGAAGAAAAGAGAGAGTTGTGAAGAGTGTATCTGTGAGTTGAATTGAGAGAGTGAGCTCCTCATCCTCTATTTTGTATTTTACACAGTTTAGAGTGCATTCTCATTTCTTCTCCTGTGGATGTAGACATTGGGCTGAACCACGTAAAGATTTGTATCTCATTTGTGTGTGTGATTGTTTGTGAGTCATTTTCTAGGTGTTCTTAATCCTAACACAATGCAGGATCCTATAAAGAATAAATTTTAGTAATTCTATTCTTGTTTGCCATGTATTTGATCCGGATGCTAAGGATGGACATGATTTGATTATCGGGTTGAATTCCATAGATGGTAATTCTTTTTTCTTGTACCTGAAAATTCGAAATTCTGATGAGTAGTTTTCTACTTCTGTGAATTATAAATTGGTTTGTGTTTTTTTTGTAGTCTATTCCATTAATCCATTAAGACAAGCTTGTTGGTGCCAAACATTATAACAAAGATTGTTGTGTTAATAATAGGCAAGACCTTAACTCAAATATCCTCTACCTTTGATTGCCGGATTATTTTTGATAGGATTAGATATGATAAGATTATTGATAGAATTGTGCGGGATAAGTTATACCTTGGGATTAGATTAGATGGGATGAAGGATTACGATAAACTTTTGCAGGATAAGTTATGTTATGGGATAAAGGATTGGTGAGTGAAAAATATTATATTTGGTTATGATAGAATAAAAAAATATATTATTTTTTACGGTTACATGAAAGAGAAAAATAATCCAGATTGGCCTATGATATTATTTAGTCTTCAAATTTTTTCCTTTTTTTTTTCCCCTCTATTTAATTCCCATACCGGTATTAAGGTTATCCAGAGTATAATATACCTTGTAAAACAAACGTTAGACTACAAACATGTAAGATCCAAATGTTCCCCACCTCTTATCCCTTCTGCTTATCCCACAAATAAACAATGGACAAAATAATCCAATGAGGCCCAATTATCCCCACTCTTTATCCCACAATGCGCAATAAAACGCGGCTTTGCGGTATAAATGTATGATTTCTAATCACCCTTCATTATGCAATATTATTAACTTTTCAGATTTAGTGTTACTCTCTCTGTCTAAGGTGCATTTTGTTAGTTTCAGCACTTTCTCATCATGAATTTTCTTGATGAAAAAACACCCATCTATGATTTATTCATATGTCAAGTCATTTTAAGGAAGAAAATTTGTTGATGATGGCTGATCAATGTTGCCTTTAACATTCTTCATGGTAAGAGATGTAGTCACTGTAAGTTGGGGGTGACACTGTAAGGAGTTGGTGGTTCAGGAGGAGGGGAGAATCAACCAGAAGTTGGGTAATTTTCAGGAAGGTGGTCTGTCTTGAGGTTTGGGCAACAGGTCTGAGGTATCAGATTATGCAGAGGGCTAAAAGTGAAAAGGATTTGAGAATGAGGCTATAAAGTTCATAGCTTCTTGTGAGTGTTTGGGAAGTGGTTTTTTTTTTAGGCTTTTTGGCTTTATATCTATTTTAGTAGGTTATTTTAGTTGGTAAAATTGCCATTTAACTGTCTGAAGCCTACACTGTGTTGGTGACAGTGTAGGTGTCTGTGCTGCTGGACAGCCGCTGCTTTTCCATTTTTTTTTTTTTTATTTAAAATCAATGGGTTAGGCGGGATCATTTGAGGCTAAAAGGCTTTTTTCCAATTTGAGGCTAAAATAGCCTGCCAAAAAGGTTCCCAAACACCGCCATTGTTTCCTTTGGCAACCTCTTAAAAGTCAGTTTATTGGTTAAGAAAACCTATTTTTTTATACTCATTTCCAATCAAAAAGTTGACTTTAGTCACTCCAGAAACTCATTAGAAAAGTCAAAACGATTGGAATAGGCTAAATTAACTAACTTTTCTTAGTATTAACTTTTTTGTTGACTTATTTTTGGCTAATAAACTTAGCTTTTTAGCTAACTCTCAAAGGGAGCTGATGCTAATCTTGCTAGGAAGAGTGGGAGTAACTTGTTTTTTTTCTGTTGCTCTTTTATCCCCTGTGGTCACATTGGAGGATTGAATTCATTTAATGCCAAAGGGGTGGGGATGAGGAGAAGACAAATTGGTGAGGTATCGTTGAAAACTAGCGAACTTTTGTAAAATGATCTCATGGTTTTTTTATCCACAATTTTACCTAGTGTTTACAAAATTCATTTTAGTTATGTCCCACAACACACTAACTTAAAATCTATACCCTACGTTCCAGTTTCTGAATAAAAATTTTGATTAAATTTTGTGAGTAGCTAGAATTATTGTTAATTGACAGAGACTTGCAGTGTTTTTATGCTACATGAAGAAAAGCATATGGTGTTGCAGGGAGAGTTTTTAGTCAAAAGAATTATTTAAGTAAAAATTGGTTACACAAATCAAACACAATCATCATCAACAATCTCTCAACTCAAAGACAAGCTCACAACTCAAAGACACAAACACAATGCTGCAATAAGAAAACCTGCAAAGCACACTGCAACATTGAGTGCACGGTGGTGAGTAGCCGGCATTGCACTGGAAGCCTGAACCGACGTATCAGTGCTAGTAGCGGACTGCTCTCCTGCCGGAGACGGAGCCTTCTTCTCAGGCTTTGATGGTGCCGGAGCTGGTGATATAGCGACAAAAAATGACAACGGAAGTAGCACTCGGTCCACCTGATACACCGCCAGCTGGTTATCGGAATACACCGTGCCAGTCACTGTGGTGTTAACAATCCCGGTACTGATGTTCACCAGATTCCCGGCCGTGGTCACATTCATCGGGTACTGAACAGTACTTCCAGCCTGTGTGCTCAACGGATTGCTCACTGTTTGGAATGCAGGAACCGAAAGAAAAGATGGGATGACGTGGAATTTCACCAGCTGGACCTTCTGCTCGTCTGAGAAGGAGTTGAGAGTACCGGTAGTGAGGTTGCCGAAGGCATTGTCAGATGGGGCGAACACGGTTAGGCTCTGGCTGGAGTCATTGAGGAGTTTGTAGATTTGGTTGTCAATCTGGGTGGCCTTTAGTAGCCGAATGTATGTAGAGAAATGACCAGCCTTTTCGAGGATGGCGGTGATGTTGGGTGGTCCTGGTGGGGCTGGGCCTGGTGCGAGTTGTGCCGGTGGAGACTGGACAAGTGGGACTTGTGGAGCTAGTGCTGTTGGTGGTGGAGATTGAGTGGCTGGGACTTGGGGAGGCTGTGCAGGAGACTGAGTAGCTGGAGGTTGTGGAGGTAGTGCTGGAGACTGAGCAAAAGCTGTGGGGAAGCAGAGGAAGGTGATAATGATCAGTAGAAGTGGGAATGGTGAGAGAAGCTGGTTTGACATTTTTATGGAGTTTTTGTTGGTAATTACTACTTTGTACTTGTTTGAAATGGGAAAGTGAAGAAGAGAGCTGTGGAGGCTGTGGTGAAGGATGGAAGTGAATTGGGGGGGTTTTATGGAGTGTGGGTGGTGAGATGGGAAGTGAGTATGAAATTAGGTAAGAGGCTGCATTTTAAGGTGGCTAGAGAACATTCATATATCTTAGCTACCTTGTTTCAGGTAGAGAGAGTAAGAGAAATCAGGTGTTGATGGACATTCATATCCTAGCTATCTTGTTTTTGAGAGAGAGAGAGAAAGAGAGAGAGAGAGAGAGAGAGAGAGAGAGAGAAGTGTGGTGTGGTGTTGTGTTGATGGTGCTGTAGCAGATAGCTGTTGGCTTTGCTTAGCAATGGGGGAAAAACAGCAGAGTAGGCTGAGAATGATTGAAGTTTTTGTGGTTACCATTGAATGATCTTCAATTTGCTTGTTGCCTGGGACAGCCTTGTGAAGAAGAAACCTTCTTCTTCAAATTTTTTATACAAGTAGCAGATCAATTTAGTGATGAGCATGACATTTATGGAGTGCTAAAGTTTGCCTAATTATGGGTTCATCAAATCAGAAAGAGATGACAAGGTAGCAACTTTGGTTACACCTACATTGCATGGTTCTATAACTGAGAACCACATGACATCCCATGGAAATTTGTTTGGGATTTGCTTTTTTTATGGCTATTTGACATTTTTAGGATCTAAAAAAAGTCAACGTGTTAGAAAGTTGTTAAAAAAGTAACTTTCTTTGTGAGTGAAAAAATTGATGTGACATTTAACTTTTTTAACCGATAACAAACAACTTAGTGGTTTTTTAATTTTTTTTGACTTGTTAAACTAAAATTTGACTTTTTTAGGTTGTCCCCAAACACCTCAAATTTCCTTTCACATATAATCTCTTCTAGATTTTTGAGGTTTTTTTTGTACGGAAATACATTTTTGCATATGAAGTGGATGGAATAGCTTGAATTGCTTCATCGAAAATTATATACAACTAATTTTTCACAGAGAAATATTATTCAAAATGCCTTCTGTAGAGTTTCTGAAATTATAAATGATCTTGGTCTTTTGTTTTCATTTACAATCTCATAGATTTCTGAGATTTTCATAGAGAAATTTCATATGACGTAATTTTTTGTGATCATTTCATTTCAGTACGAAACTCATATCATTATGATTTATAATTACAGAAATATCACTCATATATCATTTTGGTTAAATTTTAGAAAATTTGGTAGAGGTCCAATTTTTAAATTTCTAGACCAGTAAGTCTCACAAAAGATTTTTTAAACTGACCAATCCCAAGCACCACCTAATTATCCTAACACCTTATTTTGTTAAAATGTGAATTGCTGCGTGTAACACACAAGTAATGTGTCAGGCAATTACTTATTTTCTTCTTCAAAACATTAAAATTAACTAATTTTTACAATTTTTATATATATATATATATCTTATTTTGATAAAATTTATATTTTAGAAATCAATTCGAGAAGATCTATCTAAAAAGATCTATATTGAATGTGAAATTTTGTAAAATTATAATATAGATATTACTTAGTTTTTGGAAAAATTTTAACAAATTGAGAAATTTCTCAGTGCAAAATTTGATAATTTGGAAAAACACACCGTTTCCATGTTCTAAAACTGTTAAATGTTAATTTTTTTAAAACTTTCATATTCAGTTGATAGATATTGATAGGGCGTCAAATATAATAAAATTCGCTACAATAATCAATAAGCCTCTTAAAAAATTTGTTAGAGATGCTCTAAAATATTTTTGGTGTAGCTTATTGAAATCGATTATAATTTTAGGAAGCTGATATATAAGTTTACTTTCTAAACCTAATGATGTGTAAAAGAGATGATTGACTAATTATTAGAAAGATGTGTGTGTGTGTGTGAGAGAGAGAGAGAGAGAGAGAGAGAGAGAATTGTCTTAGATATTCTGATTGATTGTCACGCTATTGAATTTGAAAAGTAAATTTAATTTTTAGATTAAAATAGTAATGCCCATAATTTTATAATACAAAAATAACTTTTATAAGAGTTTATACATTGGTTAGTTAAGATCTTTATTATTGTTAAAATTTAGAATGAAACTCATCTCTTTTTTCTTTTTTTGCCATATAATTGGATATTAGGAGATTAGTATGTTAAATTACAACGAAAGGGTCACAATTGCTTCATTGACTCGAATTCAGAACCTCTAACCTTCTCACTGTTCCAAGGACAACTAAATGAAACTCATCATTGAGCTCTCTAAAAGTGGGGGAGGGGTCTTGCTGTACGATGTGATGCTTGGGTGGGCTTATAAATTTGAAAACGCCATCTTATTTTCTGACTTCAAATTGCCATCATTCAATCAGAACAGCAATGTGTCTTAATTATAATTTCCACAAATTAATGGTGAACATTGAAAGCAAATGGTACTTTCTGTGCTCCAAATGTAAGCTTATATAAACAAGGCTGCATAAAACATTTTGAACATTAGTATGCCAGTACTTGTATTTAGTATCTGTGTTTCTACAACAGGATTTATCCAATCGAACTACATACGCAGAAGAGTGTTAGAGACTAGTCTCATTCTCATATCATCTCTCCACTCAATCTTGATTATACATTACACTAGAGGCCCATTTATCCAATCCAATGCCAATTGGTTTTAGATTACATACTCTCAATAATTCTAACAGAAAGATTCATTGGATAATCGAGATACAAGAATATCAAACCATAATTCAACTACTGTGATTGTTCTGATACAAGCGAAAACTGAGAATTCAGAAATTTGGGACAAAGGATCCCGTGGCAGGAGATGGGTACCAAAGTCTAAAAGATTTCATCATCGAAAGATCTGAAGACACATAGCTCTTGTGATGGATCAAATACCAGAAAAACTGCCAAAACTCTTTCCTGTATATGCCTACTGATGTTTATTTGCTGCATAGTGTGATATAAAAATAAATTCAATTATCTCTCAACCACATTTTTAAGCCTGTTGGAGTCCAGAATAACCAAAAATTACACGGAAATGAGGGCTTATCTACTTTTAATCAACTCATACAAAAAAAAATATGATGATCCACAGTGAAACCTTCTTCAGGAGAATAAGACTCTTTTCTTCTATCAATCATTTGAAAAATGACCTAGGATGTTTCACCACCAATAAACCTGTTGTTAGCCAGTCAAATAGGCATCCTGCTACCACAGAAAAAAGCAGAGACCGCTCCATAACCTTCTTTGTGAAACCAACAGTAGAATAATAATCCACATGCTTGACTAGGTGGTCAAAATTGGAATCCGCCAAATCCACCACCGGGAAAGCCACCTTCAAAGTGGAATGTGTATTGATGTCCCCCACCACCAAAAGGGTTAAATCCACCACCCCCCGGCCCCATACCCATGTCTTCAATGTCTTCCCCTCTATCAAATCTTGTACGTTTTTCTTCATCTCCAAGAACCTATAAAGAACACCAAGGGATGAGATTTGGCAATCAACGAGATTGTATACGGAGGACGCAACAATTTTAGAAAGTGTGGAAAAGTTGAAGATATTAGGTACACGCTCAAGTTGCATAATTTAACACGAGATTAAATTTTATTATAAAAAACGGTAAAAAAGAATAATAGCCACAGTAGAGCAGATCAGCTGATCATAAATCATGTGGCTGAACTCAAATAACTAGTAAAGATTAGTTCAGTGGAAGTTAGATTCTACATATGATGGAATCATAGAGCACAACCTTTTTCTTTTTTTGCTCACCAGTACTTTGATTCAAAATACAAGCAATTATGTAGGTAGGTTGATACGTCGAATTACCAAGAAACTTTTGTTAACTAAAAGAAAACACATATACAGCATGGTGGCCAAAAAGCATATGAGAGAGCAACGACAAAAACATATTTTAACCAAACCTCATATGCAGCAGCTATTTCTCGGAATTTGGCCTCTGCTTCTTCTCTATTGTCAACATTCTTATCTGGGTGCCACTGCAAAGCCAGCTTCTTATATGCCCGTTTAATCTCTGATATGGATGCAGTCTTTGAAACTCCCAAGATCTTGTACCAGTCCTTTCGTTGGCTCAACTTCAACGATCTCTCAGCCTTCATCAGTGTTTCACGAATATTCGTATCCTGTACAATTAGCGAATTAAATATTACCTCTCAAACTTTATGGATATCTGGATTTAGAAGAAAATACATTCAATCAACTAAAACTTCTGGAGTCTAAAAGAAGAAATATATATATATATATATATATCCAAACCAGGCTCAAAGAACTATGAACAAATACTAACTTAAAATTGAGCAATACTAACAACTGAATGATTAAAAGTAAACAAAAAAACAAAAAAAAAAAAACAAAACACCCAATCAGTACACATTAATGTGTGTTTGGGGAGGGAAAGATTGTGTACACACCTAACCTTGGCATAATGCACAAAGTGGTGGTCCTAAGACTTGAACCTATAACCTCAAGGTTATTAGGCTAAATCTTAACCATTGAATCAATGGTCACCCCTCCCAAACACACATTAATGTGTACTGGTCAAATTAAATATCTACTGGTCAATTAAAAGTAAAATTAAATAAGATATCTACTGGTCAATTATTGACCAATATGAGCTAAGGCGAACTGAGTATTCACTATTTGGGCTCAGCACTATACAACTTTTGGTTTCTCAAGGCTCTACCCCAGCTTGGTTAAAAAATACTTAGGTTAGTTCCTTTTATTTGGGTAACTTAATTAAGTTGAGTTAGTTCCACTACCTACCAAGCAAAGAAAAATGAAAGAAACACTTATTACAGTGAAGCTCAGGTCCAGATATATACAATCAAGACCATCATAAATGCAGAATATTCACTTTACACTAGTTTGATATCAGTAACGGCTCCCTCCATGCTCTACCTCTTCAGATCCACAAAACCAGAGAGAACAAAATCCTGATATGCTAACATCACTAACTAATTTACTTCTGATATTTTCTACATAAAATAAGATAACCGTCAAAATGCCTTAGAAGGAATGCAGAGGGAAAAGGAGATAACAAAGGGAACAACCACGCATGATAGCTCTTACCATGGTCCACAAAATGACAATGATAAAATGAGCAGTGAGGCATTCCATTGTATGTCTTCTAATAGATTCCTAGCCCATTCTATTATGCCCGCCGGTGTTAGCTTTTCGGGTACATCCTACCCTCATCTTGAGTGTTGAACCACAAGTTCGGCACAAGAGGAATCCTTCTTAGACTCAATTTGCTAGGGGTCTAATGTAATTTAAAAAGATGGGGGCAGGTCAAAATGAAATATTAGAAACTTGCAAATAAATAAATAAATAAAACCCAAATCGCTTAGTCTCAGTCAATACCCACCCAAACGACCACAATGATACAGAGTAGAGAAGAGAAGAAAAAGAAAATAAGGGTTGTCAATCAATAACCACCCGGGTTTTTCAAATATTTCATTTCCATATCAAATCTAAAATGTTTATAATTCCCTTGTACATTTCCCTTCCACACTAAAATGATAAATGCAAAAGTGTTGTATGCAAGTTTTTATTTTTTATTTTTATATTTATCCTTTCTAAAAAAGTATGTATGACACATTAAAGATACTTCAGTTCAATAAATTCTGATAAAAGTAGGGTACTAATACTACTTTGATCTCACTCTTTTCTTCTTTCTAAGAAGTAAGCGAAGTATTAAAAAACTATTATTATACTTATACTAACAATTATACTTTAATGCTATGCAAGAATTATTACAATTTCAATTTATAATAGTTTGGATAAGTGTCCTAGAATATTCAAAAGATATTGATACTTCTCACAATTAAAGAAAATTCATTTCAAGTATTAGAAACATTTAGAAAAGTATGATACATATCCATAGTATCCGAAGAGTAGGTATCCAATACGAATACACCACGGATCTGACTCCCTTCTAGCAGTATCCATGCTTCATAATAAGTAAAAACCTTGCTGCTTCTTTTTCCTTTTATTTTAACTTCTTTATCTTTTACACTACATATCTTTTTTTTTATTTATAAATGCACTACATATCTTTTTATCTTACACTTCACACACGAGAAGATTCCCACAATAAATAACAAACCAAAAAAATGTGAAAGTGAATATCCTTAGACCCTTCAACCACTTTGAGAAAGTAGAATCTGTCCTAAACGAAACACCAACATTTCCTAAAGAATATGCATTCCTTTTATATTAATTAGTAAGATCACCATGACAATAAGACTAGTAGAAACATCTGATGCAACAATTTACATATTAAAGCACTACATAACATGGTTGTGAAGTTGCAAGTGTGAAGAGAACTTATGATATAATTGGGAAAATTTTAAGACAGACCTGAGGTGATTTTTCAGCTGCAGATTTTAGATCCGCAACAGCTCCCTCCCAATCTTCTATCAGAAGTTTCGCTTCACCCCTCTGAAAAACATAGTCATTAGTTAAATACATTCTAATGTTAACTAAACTCAGGCTTATCCCTGTTAGAGAACATAGTTATCAACTGCATCCATATTCAGATATTTCTATGCACTTTTACAATATTTTAAAAAACCATTAGGCAAAAGGAAACAAAAGAAAACCTGAACTAAAGCTTCTATAATCTCCTCGTCAATGTTAAGCGCTTCTGTGCAACTACTCACAGCATCCTTTCCCCTACCAAGCTTAACCAAGACATTACACAAACCAACATGAAGGTGTACATTGTGTGCAAGATGATTTGGGTCCAGTGCAAGGGCTGCTTTATAGTCCTCCACTGCCAGACGCAGCTTACCCTTATTTATGTTATCTTCTGCCTGCATTAAATAAAATAACAATTGAGGTTTGAGGATAATAAAGAAGTTACAAAACATCATAACATAACATGGCAATGACCTTATTAAGCTCCAGAAAAGCTTATTGAACTTACACTTTTAGTCTTCTTGAGTAAATTTTTCAATCCAAAATATGCTTTTTTTAGTTCACTATGTTCTGGGTCCAGACGAAGACCTTTCTGGAAATGCCTGAAGAAGACATTAAAAAATGTCCCCATGTGAACAAAAGGCTACTTTGGGAGAAAGTACAATGAGATACAATTCACAGAATTTCAAAGATCCGTATTAATTTGTAGTGTCCAACCAACCTTGAAGCAACATCATGATCAGCTAAATAATAGTAGGCACGACCACGTAGCAGTAATGCCTCTAGATTGTTCTCATCTTCTTTAAGAATATACCCTGTCTGAGAGATGGCACCTGAATAATCTTTAGCAGCTAACAATAACTTCACCTTAAGGAGTTTGGCCTGCAGCAGAAAAACAAACAAGGTGTCAAATTAATTCTACAGCTTGCATATTATTATAGCTAACTTAGAGAAATCTAAAGTTAAAAATATTCATGAAAATGACGATGATCACAATGATAGAATCAATACCCTTGAACATGCAGGAGAAAATACAAGAACAACTTTATCGATATACTCCAATGACTTTGTAAAGTCGCCTGAATCAAAGAGAGTTGTAGCTGTCTCAAGGGCACTCTGAGCCTGTAACAATTGAGAAAGTTCCTTCTCTGCAGCTGAATTTCCAAGTTTCATCTCCAGAAACTTTTTGTAGTTCTTCTCTGAACCCTCGTATCTACATTAGCCAAAAATCGCCTGAATCATATAGTTTTCCAACCAGATATTAAAGGGAGGAGAGGGGGGGTGGAGAGAGAGAGAGAGGAATTCAATACGTTCAAATATTCAGTCAACTAGAAATTCTATGTGAAACAAGTAAACAACAAATGTTCCGTCCCAACACCCCATATGCTTCACCAACCTCACAAGCATGGGATTTAGATAACAATTCTATTGAATGGATGAAAATAAACTGGGCATTAATGAGAGAGAAGAATCTGACACATTTAAAGATTTGTAAACTAGAGATTTGATGTGAAATGTACATATATTCCTCCCTTTAAATTCAATCAAGCTCAGAAGCATGGGAGATGGACAAGAGAAATCCTCCAAAGGAAGGAAGCACCACAATTGACAGTGTGGTCCAACCATTACCCTGAATTTTTCAGCAGAGATAAGCTGCCTGAGTATCGCAAATCTGTAACACATGGCTAATACCATGGTCCAATCAGTTTTGCAGCAATCTGACCATAATTACTAAAAGCACATTCAGGGAAGCAGATACTGTCTCACTTCAGGCACATTGAAGGAGTACACTTCAAAACTGCACTACTTAAGCTTCCTTATATTACTTCTCCTGATGGAATTATAAATTTACAATCTAACAACTGATGGATTCATAACGGGGGCCTCCCAGTTTAACAGGCTCCAGCTGCTAAGTTTAATACAGTGCGTTGATGGATTTTAAAATAAAATATTTGCACCCTTAGCTTCTTATAGCAATCTAAAAGCAGCAGAAGCCCATATCTTCATGGATCATCCTACATATCAACCAACTCTCCCACATCTTATTTTAAAAATTAATGTCAAAATATACAACTGTTCATAAATGCCGGAAGAGTTGAACTTGTTTTTGAGAAACACCAAACTATATTTTTTATTGCTTATCAGGGGTGCAGAAATTGACACTGTTGAAAAAAATATAAATGAAATTTCTAAATCAAAACCTGCACAACTGACGAAGAATAGATGCACGATGCCAATATGCCTCTGAAAGTGTTGGATCTGCCTCTATAGCAGCATTTAGATCATCAAGTGCCTCACTATAATGTTTCACCTTTACACTTTGTGAAACTCTCTCAAACAACTCAGCAGCATTACCAGGTTTTCCATCTGCATATCCAAAATACAATAATACATTATTAAATTACAACGGAACTTAGAAAATATTTTCATCTCCATATTATGACTTATGTAATTTTAAGGCACTATATTTTAGTTTAAAATCTCAAGAAACTTATTCAATATGAAGAATAAGTTTAAATATTTCTTCATGGTTCTATAACATGGCCCTAAGATAAAAATAAAAGATTGAATATATACTTAAAAAGCTACTTTTTTTTTTATTTTATGTAATTGCAAGCTGAACATCACAAAGGAGGGTAATATCATCTTTCATGGGTAAATCAACAGTCTATATACGAAAATTTATTACATTCACCTAAGAAATTGCAACTTCAACTTTCAATTTTCTAGTTAAGAAAACAGCTACAAAAGGCTTACAAAGGACATACATACTGCACCACACAAATAAGCCGATGAATAAAAATAAACATCCAGGTACATGTGCATGGTTGCCTCTGCAGAAAGGGTTGGAAATGGGGTTTGTTTCAACTATCAAGAGAAGAACCATTCCCTTGTGTTTTCAAATTATTAACACAAAAATAATTTGCTCTATATATATGACACAGATGACAACCACAACAGCCAGTTAACCAAACATTAAAATGAATTTAATTAAAAAAATGGAAATTAAGAAATTAAGAAATAAGCTTGCTAGAGAAAATAAAAAGTTAACATATTTCCCCCATACACATTCCATCAATGCAACACCTAGATACTTGAAAATTTACCCTTCAAAAGAAAAAAAGGAGACATGATCACAAAAGTACATATGATAAACACAAATAACTAACCCACCATGAGATAATTTAAATTACTGTAGTGAATTCGAATGCATAGAATACCTAGATGTTCAAAGAAATGCGTACCATTAAGATTTAGTGGTTGTTTGAAATGTGCTATATAAGTGCAGTTTTTGACTTTTTAACTAAAAAAGTAGAGAAAGAAAAGATGTATGTTTGGGATAACTTTTTGACTTTTTACGAAAAGATGTATAATAAAATATAGTAGTAAAATCAAAATGACCATTTCACCCTTTTGACTTTTTGAATTTTAACTTTTTAACTTTTTGGGTAGTTGAATTCAAAGGGCAAAATAATAATTTTGCTCTAGTGGCTTCCCCCACAAGCAACCCTTGAATAGTATAGGATTTTTGACTTTTTTAATAACTTTTCGACCTTGTTTAGTTTATTCCAAACAAGGCCTTAATTACATTGCAGATATGGCACCTTAACTTTTAATGATCATCTCACAAGGCAGGCTGTTGCCTTAGCAGCAAAATCAAATGAAACAAAAACAAAACAAAACAAAACAAAACAAAAAACAAAAAACAAAAAACAAAAAACAAAGAACACAAAGCATAACTCCGCCGGTCCCAATCACGGGTAAAGGAGGAGGGTTGTGTGTTAGGTAGCCGACAGCCAACACATAAAAAAGCCGCTTGGATTCCTTATGAAAATGAATCCTACTTTGAATCGATTAAATGTTAGGTCGTTCCCCTTAAGTGACGCATTGCATCTGCCTCCAGGTATTTCGAAAAGTGAGTAAGGGGTGCCGCATCTACGCCTAGGTGCGATGAAAAATAGGCAAAGGTTTCTGCATTTTTCTAAACGAGTGCGGATAAAGACGCTAGTCCAAGACTATAGGTTGATGGTAGCCACATGAAATGTAGGATCTTTAACTAGTAAGACTATGGAATTGGTAGATGTCATGATGAGGAGGAGAGCCCGTATAACTTGCGTACAAGAAACTAAGTGGACAGGTGAAAAAGCTAGGGAAATAGAGGAAAATAGAGGATACTGGGTTTAAACTATATTATTGTGACAAGGATAGACATAGGAATGGGGTAGGAATAATAGTTGTCTAGGGTCTTATAGAAAATGTAGTTGCGGTCATTAAGAAAGGTGATAGGATTACGCTAGTTAAACTAGTTATTGGAGAAAATATAGTGACTGTTATTAGTGCAAACGCTCCCCAAGTAAGATTAGATGATTAGACTAAGAGAGAATTTTTGGACCAAATGGATGAAGGGTATTACAGGCGATACCCATAAGAGAGAATTTTGTTATAGGTAGAGATTTCAACAGCCATGTAGGAATAGATAAACTAGGTCATGAAAGAGTGCATAGTGGGTATAGTTTTGGTGATAGAAATGAGGCTGGAAAGAGTATTTAGATTTTGCATTAACTTCTGACCTGGTGGTGGCCAATACTATGCATAAGAAGAGAAAGGAGCATTTGATAACCATTAAGAGTGGATCAATTAGGAGCCAAATACATCACTTTCTAGTACGAAAAGTGGACCGTCTAAAATGCAATGACTGTAAAGTGATTCCTGGAAAGAGCCTGATGTCTCAACATATGATTTTGGTACTAGATTTATGCTTCAAAGGATAATATCAAACTAGGAAGGATAGTAGGCGTCATAGGACGAGATGGTGGGACCTAAAAGGGGATAAACTAAAAATATTTAAAAATAGAATGGTTGAAAATGGTACTTGGAACTTAGAAAATGATGTTAACACTATGTGAAACTTAATGGCCAATTGTATGAGGAGAATCTCAAAGGAAGTCCTTAGAGAGTCGAAAGGAAAGGGACCCAACTCTAAGGAAGCTTGGTAGTAGAGGGAGGAGGTTCAAGCGGTAGTAAAGACGAAAAAAGAGTACTTTAAAAAGTGACAGAATGATAAAACTGAGAAAAACCTTAAAAGTTACAGATTAGCAAATAAGGACATCAAAAAATAGTGAGAGAGGCTAACTTGAAAGCCTATGATGACCTATACACTAGCCTAAATAGTAATGAGAGAGAGAAGAGAATATAAAGACTTGCTAAGATAAGAGAGAAAAACAAGAGACTTTAATCAAGTTAAGTACATCAAGAGTGAAGACTCTAAAATGTTGGTGAAGGATGAAAAGATTACGGAGGGGTCGAAGAACTATTCTGAGAAGTTATTAAGGCTTGGTTTGGGAACAGGCTATTTTAGTAACTTTTTGGCTTTTTACAAAAAGGTGTGCAGAAAAGTAGAGAGGTGATGTGATGTGTTTTAGTTAGCTTTTTAGCTTTTTGGCTATTTTAGCCACTTCCCAAACATAGCTTAAATGAGGAACATGAAGGAAGGTCAAAATGAGAGGAAGTGGTCAGTAATAAGGAAAACCAAGACTATGGGTTCTATCGTAAGATTAGGAATTTTGAAGTAGAGATTGCGCTTAAGAAAATGAAATCGAATAAGACTTTAGGATCCGATGATATCCCTATCGAAGCTTGGAAATATTTGGGTAAGAAAGGGGTTGCTTGGTTGACTAGGTTATTTAGCAAGATTTTATTGACTAAAAAAAGGCTAGAGTGGAGGAAGAGTATTTTAGTGTCAATCTATAAAAATAAAAGAGATGTCTAGAATTGCAACAACTATAAAGGAATCAAGTTAATGTGTCATATAATGAAAGTGTGGGAGAGAGTGATGGAACGTTGATATATAATAGAGGTGTCAGAGAATCAATTTGGATTTATGCTTGGTAGATCAACAATGAAAGCAATTTATCTTTTGAGGAGAGTAACAGAAAAGTATAGAGAAAAGAAAAGAAACATTTATATGATTTTTATTGATCTTGAGAAAGCATATGATAAACTGTCTCGGGATATAATCTGGTGAGTGTTATAGAAGAAAGTGGTGACAAAAGACTACATTGATATGATTAGGGACACGTATGAAGGTGTGGTGACCACTATGAGATCGTTAACTGGAGAGACAAGTAAATTTCCAATTACTGTGATGTTACACCAAGGATTAACCTTAAGTCCTTATCTTTTTGTTTTAGTTATGAATGAGTTGACGAGAAATATTCAAGATGATGTGCCATGGTGTCTGCTTTTTGCAGATGATATTGTGTTAGTGGATGAGATTAGAGGAGTTAACACTAAGTTGGAAACTTAGAGAAAAGCACTTGAATCTAAATGATCTAAGATAAGCAAAACTAAGACAAAGTACATGGAGTGTAATTTTAGTAACAGTAACAATGAAAACAGAGGAGAAGTGAAGATTGAGAACCAAGAACTATTTAAGAGTGAATATTTTTGTTATCTAAGATCGATTATCACAACAACTAGGGAGATTAGAACAGATGTGGTCCATAGAATTAAGGCGGGGTGGCTTAAGTGGAGGAGTGCATCTGGGGTACTATGCAATAAACGACTATTAGACCAGCGATTTTGTATGGGATGGAATGGTGGGCAAATAAGAAAAGTGTAGATAAGATGAGTGTTGCTAAAATGAGAATGCTAAGGTAGATGTGTAGCATGTCTAGAAAAAACAAAATTAGATATGAGTCTATTTGTAAATAGGTAGGAGTAGCATCGATAGAAGCTAAGCTAAGAAAGAATAGATTGAGATAGTTTGATAATATACAACGGAGACCAGCAGAGGCAGTAGTGAAGAGATGCAATACAATGACGGTAGATGGAAGTATTAAGGGAAAGGGTAGACCTAGATTGACGTAGGCTAGTGTAGTAAATAGAGATATAAATCTCCTTCTTTTGACTAACCAAATGGCCTCTGATAGAGTCGAGTGAAGAACGGGGATTCATATAGCCGACCCCATTTGATGGGATTTAAGACTTGGTTTGGTTTTTAAAGAGCACAAAGCATTTTACAAGCACACCCCCTTTAGTAGAATAGCAGTAGACTAGGAGATGGAAGATAAAAAACTATAGAAGCGATCATGCATGCAAAATGTGATTAACTTCTTGATCAATTATTTTTGCTCACCGTCGAAGCCCCCATATATAGCTATATAGTAGAGTTATTGGGCCTTTGAGCAATTGGAAGCCGATTTCGATGACGAGGCCGATAAGCTTGGACCTTAGTGCTTGCTACAACTTGTTTCCTCCCCATTATAGTTAAATAGAGTTCGTAGCCCCCCTCCCCCCTTCCCCTTCTTGCCGCCCTCTCTTATTTGTTTCTCTAGTCCGAGAGAGATTTAGAAGGAAGGAAACAAAATAATCTCAATTTTAAGACAAATTTGATCCAATGATTGTTCTCCACTAACCACAAGAATATAGGGACTCCAGATTTCATCTTAGGTGACATTAATGGAGTTATGGGCACATGTTTTTTTAGTTCTAATTCATATGAATTAGCGCAATCGGGCGATCAAATTCTTGGTTTTTCATTGGCCATTGCATGCTAGAGCGCTTTTGTTTTTTCAGCATGCTTCTTCAAATATTGCATCTTGGTTTTTCTTGACCAAGATCTATGTTACATAGACTCAAGGACAGATGCCAGTATGTGTCTAAGTGTCATATTCATCTACTTCTCATGTTAACGACACCAAAACACAATTATATTTCATATATATATATACATATTTTTATTTTTAAGAATAAAATTAGGGGAAATTACAAATCAGCTGGACAGTGGTAAAATAACCTCATTTTTATGGAGGGTGCAGTGCAAGCTATCCTGTGTGGGGTGCAACTTTTTCCTGTGCACCTAAAAGAGATTCCCATGTATAGTGTAATTATTTTGGGACTGTCCACTAAAATGATATTTTCCAATAACATTATGTCTACAAACTAAAATAAAGCATTTTATGCATAAAATAGAAGCCTTATCGAACACATATCTCATAATCTCACTCAAGTGTCTAGACCTCACCAGTTTAGAAAATCCATGTAACATAGGTTCGGATCAAACCTATGAAACATTGGCACTTCAAAATAAGTTCCGTATCCATGTATGGGACACGCCACATGGTGTGTCCCCTTATTTAATTAATTTATTTTCACGGGACACACTAGGGACGTACCAAGTTGTCTTTTCCCCTATTTTCTTTAATACTTTTGATGAATATTGAATATTGAATATTTTTTATTTTTTTCTTAAATTTAAATACTTAATAGAATAAAAAATAATATATATAAACTACAAGTGTTAGGCCTTGTTTGACATGATCTACAATAGCCAAAAAGTCAAGAAAGCTAACTTTTTTTACCTACCTCTTGCAAGCTTGCCTGGGAAGCTTTTATATGCAAAAATACCAAATTGTCCGCTGTTTGGACCTTTGACATGACACCTCTCCAAAATTTGACGTGACACCTCCAAAGGGCAAATATGTAATTTAACATTTCTATATTATTGAATATCATTTTTTTTTCATAGAAGGTCGAAAAATTATTCCCAAACATACTAATTTTTTTCTTACTATTTTAGCAACAAAAGTAAAAAAAATTATTAAAATAGCCTATTCCCAAACAATCCCTTAATTTAAAAGTGTTTTTAAAAAAATTTTAAAAAAATAGAATTAGAGTTATTTTTGTTAATATTGATTGTTTGTGAATGTTACATTAATCAAGATAGCAAATAAAAATATATGAAAATATATTTTATTGTCGTGTCCCCGCTGTATCCCCGTCATATCTGTGTCTCCATTTTTTTTTGAATCGCCGTGTCCCATATCTGCATCCGTGTCCACATCCGTATCTGTGTCCGTGCTTCTTAGGATAGAACCATGACTTAGTAAATGACTACACGACAACCCCTAGTATCTACTGGAGTTAGGATGCTTATCTTATTATTTGAGAAAGGAGAAAGGGCTATCAGCTCGACATTGATGTTACAGCAAATAGACGCAAGGAAACAAAGCTCCCCAGGATCATCCCTCTACCAAAAATCTGTAAGAAGATCGGTGGGTGATTTATACACTTATACACAAGGGTCTCTCCTTAAAGCATTAGAATCCTTGTTTGTGGTACAATTTTGCAGTAGGAAGGTGTTCATTGCTAAGAAAGGTTCAAAGTAGATTGAAAGGAGGAGGAATTTAATACTCTGGGCTTGGATTGAGGTCCTGGGTCATTTGGGCAAGAAAACATAATTTTCCGCCTGAAAGTTCCCCTTTGCCAAAGAGTAGGGCTAAAGACAAAAAGCGTATCCATAAGTTATGCTCCACGTTTGCCACTATAAAAGCATGTAAATTTTCTTTCTTTATATATTCATGCAACTTTTTTCATACGCTGAGTATTATTGACCACAACAAATTTCCAGCATTGCATAGGAGTATTAATACAGTTCAAAAATCAAATTATACCAAACCTATCAAACTGTTGCGACTCAGTAATTAGACTGACTGAAGCCCGATTACAAACACCATCCCCAGCCAGATACCATTAAAGAATTACAATTAGGAAGAAGAATCGGAACACAGTATATATCTATGTTATAATCTATTCTATTAGATAAATCCTACAACCCAGTGAAGCATTATCACTGCTTTTTCATTCCCAAATTGTCCTACATTTGCCTTACTTTTTAGGGCAAATTACACTAATAGTCCCTATAATTTGGAGCTTGTGTCACTTTGGTCCCTGACTTTTCAATTGTGACACATTTAACCCTGAATTTTGAATCTTGTTTCAAATAAGGACAATTGAAATATCATTGCTTAATTTCAAGGGCAAAATCGTCAATTTGATAAAATATAAACTAAATTTGACAAAAATAAATGTCAAAAAATATTTTTGAATTTTTAAAAATTATTTCTACCCATTAAAAATAAAATTATGTAAAATTGATAATTTTTTTAGACATTTATTTATTTATTTATTTTTACCAAATTAATTTTTATGATATATGTGGATGATGGTCATGTAATGAGTAGTTATTTTTATTTTCATTAAATTAGTTTCTATTTTTTTAAAAGTCAAATGTGGCAACAATTCTGATATAATTATTAAACCAATCCATTAAATTAAAAAATCCAAAACCAAAAATATTTTATATATTAAATATATAGATTATACATTAAAATCTTAATAACCATCCATTACATGATCATCATCCAAACACATAATAAAAATTAATTTAGTAAAATAAATAAATAAATATCTAAAAGATTTATCAATTTTACATAATTTTATCTTTGGTGTGTAGAAATAATTTTTAAAAATTTAAAAATATTTTTTGGTATTTATTTTTGTCAAATTTAATTTATATTTTATCAAATTGACGATTTTGCCCTTGAAATTAAGCAATGATATTTCAATTGTCCTTATTTGAAACAAGATTCAAAATTCAGGTCAAATGCTATTACAATTGAAAAGTCGACCAAAGTATTACCTAGCTCCAAACTATAGGAACTATTAGTGTAATTTGCCCTACTTTTTATTTCAAATTTTTGTAACTTCTTCAGTTTTCTTTTCCTCTTCATCTACATATATTTTTTTTATTTTCATATCACCTATCAGGTGTGCACACATTCTAGTACATATATATATATATATATATAGCTCAATATAGTCGATTAACCACAAGTATTCTGTGCAAGATTGAACTGAAAGTAGAATCATCTATACGTGAAATCAATGCGAAGTTGAAGAAGAGAACGAAGTGGGGCAATGTTACCTAGGGCAGAGACGAGTGGTTGGAGGAGGAGCAATTGGCAAGCGAAGACGAAATGGAGGATGAATACCGTGAAAACGAGTCCCCTCCAAGCTACCAAATCCATGGCCGATGCAAAACCTAACAGATTCATCTTCTCTGTCTTCCTCGATTTTCAATCCGATTCCTAACAAATATATGTGTGTGTGTCTATATTTTTGAATAGATTGTGTTGTTTGACTGTGATTTTGGGGACGAATGAGAGAGAGAGAGAGAGAGAGAGAGAGAGAGAGAGATTGAAGAACTCGATGTTATGTTAAAGGGTTTTTTCTTTTTCATAAAGAAGGTTTCCTTATATTAAGCTTTTTCAAAGGATTGACACACATGTCATTCCACGTTACACAAGCCAATTATTGAGTTACATGTGGACATAAGAGCCAGAAGTTAAATTAATGAATCATTGCCACGTCGAAAAGAGCTGCCTAACTTTTCTATCACAATACATTAAAAAATGAAAAGATAACAAAATATTTATTTTTTAATAGAAAATTTTTAAATTTGTTTGATTTAATTTTTAGACTTTATTTTGAAAAGTTCTTTAAAAAAATTAAATATTAATGTGATGAGAAAATAAAAATACTAATAAGTTTTATATAATTTTATTTTTTATGACAGTAGAAATAATTTTTAAAATATATATTAGTATTTATTTTTATCAAATTAATTTTAATTTTTTAAATTTAAAAAATCAAACTAAACACGATTTTTATTTTCAAAACAATTTCCCAATGGTCTTGCACTTTTGTGTCTTCCCTTCTCGTTCTTATGTTTTCCTCCTCCTGATTCCTAGGTTTGTAAGTCCAACTTCTCTCATTTTTTTCAACCCCTCCCTTCCTTATCCATGTAAATAAATTTATGATGTTAGGCATATACCAATTTTTATAATCTAAGATTGTGAATTATTATGATTTTATAAATAATAACATAATATAAAAAATAAATAACATTTCCGGATTTATTATGCAAGACTTTCGAGTGGTCTAAAATTGATTGAACATAAATTTAATATCAATATCAGCAGAAAAAAAGTTTCTTGCTTGACTAAGGGCGTGCGCGGTGTTGTTTAGACGGTTTGAGAATAAAATTATAAATCGAATGATGGATTGACGAATTGACAAATTGCGGCTTAAACGATTTTAGGCAGATTGACTGATTGAAGAATATTCTAACAAATTATCAAACTTTTACATAATATATATATAACACTAATTTATATAATATTTTTCATATATATAACACAAACTAATTTTATATAATATTTTTCATATATATAACTATTAATTTGTAATAAATTTCACATAGTAAATCTCTTTCACACTCATTTTTACTTTAATATTTTATTATAAGTTAAAAAATATATATGTATTAACTATAGTGGAGCGGTTTCAAAGACAGGTTATAAATTTTAAATGTTATACCGTAGTTTGCGGATAAAGAGGTGCAGATTGATGCGAATCGGTGTGGTTTTAGCTGATTGGGCGGTATTTTGTACAACCCTACTCTTGACCCTCTAACGTGAATCACTACAAGAAAAGTGGGCTTAAAAGACGGAACTTTTTGCAACGACACAACTTGCCGTCACAAAAAATGTGACTTTTTGAGATGGCACAGCTTGCCGTCACAAGAAATGTGACCTTTTGAGACGGCACAACTTGCCGTCGCAAAAAAATGTGACTTTTTGAGATGGCACAACTTGCCATCGCAAAAAAGGTGACCTTTTGAGATGGCACAACTTGCCGTCATAAAAAAAATGTGACTTTTTGAGATGGCACAACTTGCCGTCACAAAAAATAGAGTATTTGCGACGGCATAAAATGTTGTCGTGAAAAAATAGAGTATTTGCGATGGCAGAAATTGTTGTCGCAAAAAAATAGAGTTTTTGCGACGGTACCAGCTGCAGTCGCAAAAAAAAAGAAGAAGAGTTTTTTGCGATCGTAATAGGTACCGTTGTACACAAAAAAAAAAAAGAGTAAAATATATATATATATATATATTTGAGACGGCTTCATATATATATATATAGTCACAAAATGGTTTAAATAAATGCAATGGTATTTTTCTGTCACAAAAAAAAAAACAAAAAAACGACGTCGTTACTACAACAAAAGTAACCTATGGTGACGAAAAGTAGTGAAGAAAATAAATTTCGTCACTAAATAAGAATAATCCGTGACGAATTATAAAATTTTGTCACATATAATAAAAAAATAAAAATAATAGGTGACGAAATTTATTTTCGTCAACGAATACTTCTTTTTAGGTGAGAAAAAATTAAGTTTCATTATCGAAGGTTTTCCCACTAATTTTTTTTGGTGGCGCCAAAATTTTGACACTTTTGGTGAGAAAAAAATTTGTCACCAATTATAAAATTATTAGTGAGGAATATATTTTCGTCACCAATAATTTTATATATATATTTTTTGAGAGATTTGATTTTAAATATTTTAAGACCATTTGGTGATAAATATATTTTTGTCACTAATAATTTTTAATATTTTGAGATTTTTTAGTGAGGAAATTATTTTGTCACTAATTTTGAAGGGAAAGTTTTGAAATATTGGGCAGTAATGAAAAAAAATATACTACTAACTTTCCCTCCCCTTCCCCTCCTCATTTTTTGTTTATCAGTTTTCCTCTCCCCTCTTTCTCTCTCTCTTTAAAAACAAAACACAAGTTAATTAGCTCTCTAAATAACCTATGATAACAAAAAGTAGTGAAGAAAATAAATTTTGTCACTAATAAGAATAATCCGTGACGAATTATAAAATTTTGTCACATATAATAAAAAAGTAAAAATAATAGGTGATGAAAAATTACTTTCGTTAATAAATACTTCATTTTAGGTGAGGAGAAATTAAATTTCGTCACCAAAGGTTTTCTCTCTAATTTTTTTGGGTGGGGGCCAAAATTTTGAGACTTTTGGTGAGAAAAACAATTTGTCACCAATTATAAAATTATTAGTGAGAAATATATTTTCGGCACCAATAATTTTAAATTTTTTTTTTGAAAAATTTGATTTAAAATATTTTGAAACTATTTGATGAAGAATATACATTGCAACAAAAACACACTTTAATGGCACTACACTAGTGGCATATTTTTAGAAAATGTTACAAAAATAATATTTGATAACACGTTTTAGAAAAAAAAAAAACTACAGAACCACAAACATATAAGTCTCTAGTGA